>CM050433.1:25986655-26061972 GCA_027564155.1 Gymnocypris eckloni scoliostomus
AACACATTAGCACGTGATTAAAATGACTTAGAGCCTATTCTCATAGAACACATGAGATAATGCTGTAGATGCAAAACAGACGCTTGCGTTTGTCACATCTTCCTCTCACAATCTGATTCTGGGAGCGCTGCCAGCGAGAGAGAACGAGAAAGAGCACATTTGCACCTCTAATGCAACATTATTACTGTACGTCTGTCTGTCTCCAGCCTCCACCATCACACCCACACTCGGCAAGGACTGAACGTGATCTTTGTCCTCCTCTAGATGGCGCACTCTTTATGGTTCGAGTTAAATAGCCTTTTCAAAACTTTGCTGCATGTCCAATTCTGGAAATGACAGCAGCCCGGTTCAGTTTAGTAGAGTTGAGAACACGTGCCGCATGAATCTGCCTCCATCTGTTGTGTGAAGCCCAGGAGAAGCATTGCTTTTATGTTGTGCTATTTTAGATACCTTGTGTTTGTAGTCTCTGTTTGGATGCACATTGTTAACATTTCCATGTGCTTTCTTCAAATGATTACTGTAGTTTATTAGGTGCCAGCATTTTTGATCATTTTCACAATAAGTTCATATTTTGTTTCGGCAAGGACTGAACGTGATCTTTGTGTCCTCCTCTAGATGGCGCATCTTTATGGTTTGAGGTTAAATAGCCTTTTCAAACTTTGCTGCATGTCCAATTCTGGAAATGATCCAGCATTCAGTTCAGTTTAGTAGAGTTGAGAACACGTGCCTGAATCTGTCCATCTGTTGTGTGAAGCCCAGAGAAGCATTGCTTTTATGTTGTGCTATTTTAGATACCTTGTGTTTGTAGTCTCTGTTTGGATGCACATTGTTAACATTTCCATGTGCTTTCTTCAAATGATTACTGTAGTTTATTAGGTGCCAGCATTTTTGATCATTTTCACAATAAGTTCATATTTTGTTGCATGAATATCTGGACATGCAATATGTCAAAAGAAAGAACAGAGCCTCTGCTTTTAAACAAAATAGACAATTTTATTCTAGCTGCATGCATTCTTTTTTATTAGTTTAATCAAAGTTTAATCAAAAAGCTACATTTTGAACAAAAAGCTTGGAAAATTACATTTTTGTCCAGATCATATTCAAAAGTTGATGAACACGTCCAAAGCTTTACAGCGGTGTAACACTTTATGTGTCACATTAGGCAGATTTGATGTATTTGTGGTTTAATGTTTGATAGTTATGATATTACACATATGCATCTGCTTACACATAATCACACGTTTCTGCATCTTCTTCACCGTGTTTTGATCCAGATATTCAGTGCTCTTTCAGAAGATGATATACTATATAACAGCTGAAAACATCTGTCAATGGTGGGAAAGATTACTCGTTTTATTTGATATACATTCAATTATGCTCTGCAAAAAAAAATGCTTTCCTTGCTTAGATTTAATATATTACAAAATATCAAACATTTCTTAAATCAAGAAGGATTCTCTAGACAAAATTAAGTGAGTTTTTACTTGAAACAAGCTAAATAATCTGCCAATGGTGTAAGCAAATCTCATCTCGACTGAACTACTGAATTCAATGTATATTGGATAACCAATCATAAAGAATCGTCTCCAAACAGTACAAAGAGCTGAGTCTTCTGAATGGCACATTAGAGCAGAACCAGATATGAACACATTACCCCTTTCCTATCTCTTTTCACTGGCTCCCAGATCCATTGAAAATAAAGTTTACGAAATGTTGACCTTTTTTGTTTTTGTTTGATGAATGGACAAACAAAACTTTCTGATCTGAGCCCCAGTTCAGATGAATGTTTGAAGGTCATCTGAACAGCACTGCGCCCAGACAAGGAGGTTCTGTGTCTTTCTTCACATTCAGATCTGAGCTGCTGAAGGTGGTTCCCAATCAGCAAGTGTGTTATTTAAATACATGTTTAATCTCCAAGAATACTGAACCTCTTTACGTTTGGATTTACACACTCTCAGTTACAAACCGTGATTCAGTGTTTGACTGTCCGAGCGTAAAACATAATGTGTCTCTTTTCTGATTTAAGACCATTGCACACTGAGTCCGAAATTTTCGCATGCGTATTTCCGTTTTTTCATATTCCCCATGCCGTCCTATCAAAATGCATGCAACGGATGCGAAAACGCAAAAATCGAACCTGATACGAATTTCTTTTGACGGACAAAAGTTTCGGAGGCAGTCTGCAAACGTGATTGACACAACGTGAGGTTTTTTAACGTGCAACAATTTCAGACATCGGTGTTCAGAGACCTTTACTCTTTCAGCTGGGGTATTTACGTTGACTTGTGTTTGAGTTGTGTTTGGTAATAAGGCTGTCAAAATGGCTGAAAAACTAAATTAGAATTTTTGTACATAAATATAATCAATATTGAAATTATATTCTAATTTAAAAAGGCATGATTTCTGTTAGGGGGAAACAACTTTCATCTTCTCTCCTGAGGCCACAAGAGGGCGCATTGAGCAAAATATTACTAATACACGTTTCTTCAAAGCAATAAAATAACACGACTATATTTGAAAAAAATGCATAATGTTTCAAATTATGTTTATAAACCATATATAATTAATAAAGTTGTTTAAACGATTAGAAACAAAACAGCATCATGCATAAATGTAAAGTTTAATTCAAAAGACAGAAAACCAATCACAAAGAGCATTTTTTCATTTAAAAACATGAGATGCAGTTGGATGAGGAAAAAAAACGCCAAAGAGTCTCAAGACGTGGTTTTTAAAAGTTTAACATGTTAATTTTACATGACTTTCTAAACATGCGTCTCTCTTGTGTGAGACGCGAGTGCATCGGTGGTACCTATAGAAAATGTGATAAATATGTATTCTGTGTGAATGGCTTGGTTTCAGTTTCGCCGTAAAAAATATATTATTCTGCAGTATTTTGAATGAACAGCATAGCAGCACCACATCCATGGTCTCAACTGGAAAAGCTAACAAAAGCATTCAAATTAACAACACCTACATCGTCATCACATCTTGTGTGCCACATATAAGGCTGTCTGAAACTCAAATGCAAAAACGTTGTGGATTTTTTTTTTTATTCAACAAATATTCGAAATTCGAAGAAAAAAAAAATTTGACAGCCCTATTTGGTATATTATTTTAATTTTCAAAATGTCTTTCCAAAACACAAATATGCTTCTCGTCACAAAATGACATCTTTTTATGAAGATGTTAAGTTGTGATATCATCTGAAAGCATAACAACTTACTAAACTTTTAAGAAACTTCAGTCAATTAAACGATTCCATGCTAAGCTCTGTTCAGTCATTTCTGTGCAGCTAGGTCCAGTAATCATCTGAGCCAAATGATAATCATCTGACAAAATTAGAGGAGAAGTGAAATTATGGAATACAATGGATTTCAAAATGGGACCTTAATGCAACATATCGACTTTGATCAGCATGAGATAATCTAAGATCTCACATTGATTTTTTAACTTGTGGTGGTGCAATAGAGTTGGCCCTAGAGACACCAGACTTAATCAAATTACCATTGAGGGCCATCCCTTTAAGTGTGCCAAATTTCATTATTCTCATTCCTACGGTTCATAAGGCTGCCATAGACAACATTTGGGGAGGAATAATAATTACATCATTGGTTACAGCCCATTAATGCGTGTTTGTGCTTGGCCCCTAAGAGAAACAAGAGTTGAAAACAGTTATATTGGGGTCAAGCACCAAACATGCTGAACAATTTTAACAATGCTAACTATAGAAACATGAATGTAATGATTTGTGGTCTGTTGAGGTTTCTTAGTGCTCTTATGAGATCTAATGGGTTTGAAGAGGTTTATTTGGGTCTGAACTGGTTTGATGTGGTTTCCGAAGGGTCAGTTGAAGTTTAATGGACTCTAAAGTGATTCATAGTGTTTATTGATTTTCCTGTCTTCATCTAACTTACTTTATGTCTGTCTGACCATAAAACCTTTTAAATTAAAACTTTTACACAAAGTTTTATAAGCATCGCGCTAACTTTATCTATGTATTTTGCATGGTAAAAGAGAAAAAGATTAATGCATCTTTGAGCCAAAAACAAAACCAAAACAAAGTTATCGTTCCTGGACCACTTGAGATGAGATTTGAGTGCACAGCCTTCTGCGTTTTACATTTTCAGCTTGAAGAGAATGTAATCACTTTATGTACTGAACTCAGCATGCATTGCACTCAGAATAATGGACAGGCAAAGATATACTGTTACAGAAATGTGATTACACAAACTCCTGATCTCCATCGCACTACATCATATAACACGGGGGCTTGTGACCCCATGGATTTTTGAGCCAAATGGATTTTAAAGGCAGTGTCTAAAATATTGCATACTGTGACAGGTGGGGCGGGCCGAGCCGTGGGAGCAGGCGGTGGAATATGGTAATGAGCTACACCGCACACTGTCTCAGTCCACGGAGGCTTGGAAGGGTTAAAGGAGGAGTGACAACAGTGAAGGCGAGAGGACCAGCCTGGATTTTAGTTTGTGTTTTGTTTGCGTGCAGTCCGTGAGGGGCTGCCGCTCTGTTATGTTTGTTTGTTTATTTTATTATTAAATGTGTTTAAGTGTTCGCGGTTCCGCCTCCTTCTTCCCGTATCTAACTTCATTACATTGGTGCGAAACCCGGGAGGAAGGAGGACACGCTGTCAGAGAGCCCTCGCTGCTGAGTGGGATCGCGGTGCCGAGGAGATCGGGCAGCAGGAAGTGGGAGATGCCAGTGGCTGCCCGCAGCGGTGGTGCTGGAGCAAAAAAGAAGAACAGGTGGGACGGAAGACTGCCGTGCTCCTGGGACGAGGAGGGTGGCTGCCATCCGAGAGGGCGGAGGAGTCGCCGCCGTTCGCCAGTGGGCGGAGCCTGCTGCCATCCGCCAGGTTGGTGGAGGAGCAGGAACGGGGACTCGCGGCTGCCCTCGACCGGAGGAGCCACCGCCGACCGCCAGGAGGCGGAGGAGCATCGGGCCGTCCACCAAAGATGTCCAGTACCATCGCATGGCACGCAGTGAACCGCTCAGCTGGTTGAGGACCCGGCGGCAGTGTGTCCGGGAACCGGACGAGATGTTTTTATTTTTTAACATTCAAAACACATTTAATCAAATAAACAAACACAAATGGCGGCAGCCCCTCACGGACGACTGCCACACACAAAACATAAAGTAAAATCCAGGCCTGGTCCTCTCTGCGTCTTCCACTGTTGTCACTCCTCCTTAACCTTCCAAGCTCCTCCGGGACTCGAGACGATTACTGCAGGTGTCGTTCATTATCATATACTCCACCGGCCTCGCTCCGTTCCCACGGCTCTCGGCCCCGCCCCACTCGTCACACATACATTTGATAATTATGTTATTCGATTAATGGACATAGAAATATGAATATGAAATATGAATAGTGGGAAAAGTTGTTGCCTTTTATTGAATGAGGGAATTGGGACAGAGCCATGCTTATGATATGCTGGGATGATATATATATAAGTATATCCCTCAAAACTCACGACATCTGTGTCATTGTGCTGTGTGATAAAACTGCACATGTTAGAGTGGTCTTTTATTGTGGCCAGCCTAAGACACACCTGTGCAATAATCATGCTGTCTAATCAGCATCTTGATATGCCACACCTGTGAGGTGGATGATTATCTCATTCACTAACACAGATTTACACAGATTTGTGAACAATATTTGAGAGAAATAGGTCTTTTGTGCACATAGAAAAAGTCTTAGATCTTTGAGTTCAGCTCATGAAAAATGGGGCAAAACAAAAGTGTTGCGTTTATGATTTTGTTCAGTGTGTATGTCGTGGCCACAAATTTATTTGTTCCCCAGGATTTATTTATTAATTCCCTGGGTTTTGTAAATCATGGACATGTACTAATTAATTTACAAATCAAAACTTGGGAAATTAATTAAAACATGGCACAAAAAAATAAATGAATGGTCGCTATTTAACTAAAATTCATAAAACAAGGGAACAAATACTTAATTCATTGCCACAATTGATAAATTTTTGTTCCAATGTCACATGTGCGTTCGAGGCTTCTTAAATTGGTGCAAAATATATATAGATATTTTTAGCATTTTGTGAAAATGAATTGTCAATCTTCCAAAATCAGCACCTTTGTCAAGGCCTGTGTCTGAGGTGTGGCATGTTTCTTTGAAGGACTACAGTTTCAGATTTGTCCAATTTTAAATGTGCTGTCAAGCTTCATGTATGCGCACACTTTCAAGATCAGTCTCAGACTCTCACGCTACGTCACTAAATCTCATGCCAAATAACAAAAAAAACACTGTGCATTCCCTAATTCTAAAGTGTATTCTAGGGCTGTCAAGCAATTACAAATATTATCTAATTAATTACACAATGTGCCGATTAATCTAACTCATCACAAATTAATCGCACATCAAATTTAGCTGAGAAGTTACCACAAACAATTAAATTGTCATTTGGGGTAATTTCTCAGCCAGATTTGATGTGCGATTAATTTGTGATTTAATTTTAATAATCAGCTAATTTTGTAATTAATTTTTTAAGTAAAAAGTATAATACTTTTCTCATTTTCACAGTAATCGCTTTAAAGTAAGCCATTATTGTGAAAATAAGAAAAACATCAAATAACAATTTTTTTAAGTATCTTTAGAAAGAAATGTTTTATTTGTTTAAACTTTGTCATTGTTATTACCTAAATAAACCTCGTTAAATTGACTCTGAACTGAACTAATTGTACCTTCCTCTTGTTTCTCTCCACTGCTGTCTTCAGTCAAACCAACCGTGATCCACACAGACATGTTTGTCAACAGTATCGGTCCAGTAAACGCCATCAACATGGTAAGAGATATCCTCTAACACATTTTTATGAATATACAAGTAAATAGTGTTACTTTCAGGAAATGCTTTTTTATTCTATAATCTATTAGCATATTGTTATACACAAATGTTATTAACATTAGAAACTGAAAGCTGTGATGCTGATATTCTTACATATAATGTATGTCAGAATTATATTATAAATTGCAATGCAATCTAAATTTCTGTTGAATATTTATTTTGGATGTTTATCGATGCTTGCATTCTATAATGATTTGTGGAAGCCTGTTTCTGCCACTGAATAAAAAATAAAAGGTGATTGCAACTTTTCTTTTTGCACAGAATTGTGTGATATAAATTCACACGTGTGAGTTATAAAGTCATAATTGTGAGATGTGAACTCGCAATTGCAAGAAAAAAAGCCATAATTGAGGGATATAAACTCACAATTCTGACTTTTGAGAAATGAACCCGCAAATGTGAGTTATAAAGTCCAGTTCTGAGAAAAATATATATTATTTTCCTACTATTTATATCTCACAATTCTGACTTTATTTCTCAGAATTGCAAGTTCATCCAGGTGGATGGATTAGAAGACCCCCACACACACACACACTATGTAAACGCTTTGAGTGCCTAGAAAAGCGCTATATAAATATAACAAATTAATTATTATTATATCATGCAATTCCGACTTTATAACTTTCAATTGCAGTGAGAAAAAGATAAGATATATAAAAAATAATGCATGTGCACAGGGCAGATACAAAAAAAAGATGCAAATATTATTATATTATATTATACCATGGTCTGTCTGAATATTTTTTAATATTCAGTGGCGTAAATAGGCTTCTGTAGAAACTCATCCCGGATATCTGCAGTAACTGAACATTAATTAATATTATATCCAAACAAAGGTAATTCTGGTAGACGTAGAATTAAAGTAGTGAATTCTGTCCAGTATTCTCTGTCAGTCCCAGGACTGAGACGAGTGTCTAATTACAGATTTATTTAAACAAGATCATTCAAGAGCAAAGAGACAACCCTAAGGGAACCACAAGCAAATGAGCAATTAACAAACAAATATCAACTGAAACATATGGCTATATATACACACAAGAGATAACAAGCAACTAAACAAGACACAGGTGAACATAATCAGACGCCATGGAAGCGAACAGAAACGGCAAATAAACACAGGAACAGAAAACCAAAACAATGGACGCAAAATAGAAATGATGGCGTTTTACACATGGTAAATTGCTGTAAAATAACGGGAACGATTTTACCGGTAAATACAAAAATGTGCTGTTTACACAGGCAACGACGTCCGCCTTTTTTCCGGCAAAGCACCACTCACACATCGGTTTGCAAATACTGGTCATTTCTGTGAAACCATTAACCAGAATCTCTTCATGGCTGCGGCTTCTGGTGTGGTGTTTTTAAACAACGTGATCAGTGTTTCCATTACTGTGTCAAACGTTCACATTCATGCAGCTGCTTTAGGCCCAGAGACATCGCAATACATGACTTCAAACCGAAGTAGTTTTCCAGTAAAGTCTGTATGTGTGAAAACGGCTCGTGTCTATAATACAGCAAATCTTTAGATACAAATCAAACTATTATTAAGATTGACCTGTTGCTAAAGTGGTGATATTTTTTCATATAGTTCATATATTTACTTCTTATCAGCACTCTTTTAGAACTCCAGGCCTGTCTTGCTCGTTAAAATTCACACTGATTAATAAAAGACAGCAATACAGAGTTTGAAAGGTTGCAAAAGGCACGTACAGTCATACATGGTAACATTTCTGTGGGCATGACATTTTTCATCATTATCATACAGTATAATGAAATTTGTTTGTAATGACTAATTCCTATTTTCAGTTAATCTCCCCAGCAACAGAAATGCTGCTTGGCGTTTTGCCATGAAATGCATTGGAGATGTAAGCTGTTCTCCAAATAAACACAAGTGTCACTGGCAACTTTGTTTTCTGTATGGTATGCATCTGTAAGAAAGTGAGTTTGGGCTGTGACAGTGTACATAAACATATAACAGAAACAGATAACAAGTGTTATCCTGATATGTCTGTTGTCTCCAGTGTTTGTTTGAAATTGCACCAGGATTAGGATTTAACATGCATTAAATCAGTGTTTATGTATTAATTAATTTGCGTTTGTGTTTAAAACAGCCAATCCTCCAGTGCAAGTCTGCGTTTGGCTTGTGTCATTTCATTATCCAGTTCTCTTCTCAAAGTTGAATACTTATTATTGGGACTAAGGTCTATGCATTCAAGGACTGGATTTGCCTTTGTCAGTTACACAAATGTCTAAAAGGTCTGTCCTTTCTGATTCCTTAGGAGTACACGATTGACATCTTCTTCGCCCAGACGTGGTATGACCGGCGGTTGAAGTTCAACAGCACCATGAAGGTTCTGCGTCTCAACAGCAACATGGTGGGAAAAATCTGGATCCCTGACACATTTTTCCGCAACTCTAAGAAGGCAGATGCCCACTGGATCACCACACCTAATCGCATGCTTCGGATATGGAACGACGGGCGTATACTGTACACTTTAAGGTAAATGCACTGTTTAATTGTCAATTATCATGCATAAAATGAGCATGCCCAGATAGCAAGCAACCATTGAAACAATGCAAGGTCAATACTGAATGCAAATTGCACTGAATTAAAGTCACAAAGTAATGTTGGTTACTTTGTAACTGTCAGGAGAGATGAGGTCGAGGACTCAAATGCAGAGGAAATCAGGGTTTTAATAACAAGATCAAACAAAAGAACATAAACCACCCCGAAGGGGAAAAACAAGCAGGCAGGCAGGCAGAAGACTGGTACACAGTCAACATCTCACTCTGTAAAAGACACACGAAAGACAACGGATCAGCACAGGACTGCAGACACAAGGAGACTATAAAGGGAGACAAACGAGGGTAACGAGGGAGACACAGCTGGAGCCACTGAAACAATGATTAAGTAACAAGATGGGAGGGGACAGACAATCGACATGGGAGCACATGGCACCAACAAACAACAAGTCATGTGCTCAACACACAGAGATATCTGGTGGCCAGCCTGGGCACACCAGCAGGACCGTGACATAACCCCCCCTTTAAGGAGTGGATCCCAGACGCTCCACACAAACTAAACAGAAAAATGTCTAGGAGGGAGGTGGGCCAGGCCCGTGGAGTGGAAGAGGGCCTGGAGCAATGGGCACACAGGGGTGCCAGGGTGGGGCTGGCCCTGGAGTGGGCTCTGTGGGTTCCCAGACCGGAGCGGGGTCCAGGACTGGAGTGGACTGCATGGGCTCCCGGACCAGAGTGGGCTCTGGAGCGGAGTCTGTGTGCTCCCGGACTGGAGCGGGCTCTGGAGCGGACTGCGTGGGCTCCCGGAACGGAGCGGACTGCGTGGGCTCCCGGAACGGAGCGGACTGCGTGGGCTCCCGGAACGGAGTGGACTCTGTGGGCTCCCAGAACGGAGCGGACTCGGTCAGCTCACGGGGCGGAGCGGGCTCTGGAGCGGACTCCGTGGACTCACGGATCGGAGCGGGCTCTGGAGCGGATTCCATGTGCTCCAGGAACAGGTGCGGCTCTGGAGTGGACTCTGTCAGCTGCACGGGTGGAGCGGGCTCTGGAGGGGCTCTGGGGCTGACTCTGTCGGCTCAGGGGCGGAGCGGGCTCTGGAACGGACTCTGTCGGCTCACGGGCAGAGCGGGCTCTGAACGGACTCTGTCGGCTCACGGCGGAGCAGACTGTGTCGGCTCCCGGAGCAGGCGGGCTCTGGAGCGCGGACTGCGTCGGCTTCGAACGGAGGCGGGCTCTGGAGCGGACTCGCGGCTCCCGGAACGGAGCGGGCTTTGAGCGGACCCTGTCGGCTCCCGGAACAGGCGGGCTCTGGAGCGGACTCGTCGGCTCCCGGAACGGAGCGGAGCTTTGGAGCGGACCCTGTCGGCTCCCGAACGAGCGGCTCTGGGCGGACTGCGGCTCCCGGAACGGAGCGGGCTTTGGAGCTGACCCTGTCTGCTCCCGGAACGGAGCGGGCTCTGGAGCGGACCCTTTCGGCTCCCGGAACGGAGCAGGCTCTGGAGCGGACTCAGTCGGCTCATGGGGCGGAGCGGGCTCTGGAGCGGATTCCGTGGGCTCACGGGCCGGAACGGGCTCAGGAGTGGACTCTGGAGCGGACTCCGTGGGCTCTGGAGAGGTCTCTGTGACCACCAGACTGGAGTTTACTGGAGACATGCCGGCTGCCCGTACAGACCTCATGGGGGGATCCTCCAGCTTGCATACCAGCCTCGGCATCCCAGGGTGCACTGCAGCTTTGACGGCCGTCACTAGGGGCACCGCAGCTCCGTCTGCCACCACTGGAGGAGCTGTAGCTTCGTCGCCCACCACCTGGGATGGGGAACGTACCAAAGAATCCACAAATTGCCCAAAATTCAGGTGGTCCAGCCCCCTCATCCTCCACCAGCTGAGGGGCTCATCCAGGGCACTGTTGAACAGGTCCTTAAGGGCCGCATCGTTGTACCCTAACCCCTCAGCTGCACCACTGAACTCTACGGCAAACCTCCTCACGTTATTGCCCTGCTGACGGCAAGAGCTCAGGGCCTCAAACTGGAGGATGCGTTAGTTTAGGGGGCTGGAGATAGTGGCGGGTGGTGGGCGACCCAAACCCCTCCTCTGCTGAGTCCTCATGGTGGCTGATCCGTTCTGTCAGGAGAGATGAGGTCGAGGACTCAAATGCAGAGGAAATCAGGGTTTTAATAACAAGATCAAACAAAAGAACATAAACCACCCCAAAGGGGGAAAAAAAGCAGCCAGGCAGAAGACTGGTACACAGTCAACATCTCACTCTGTAAAAGACACACGAAAGACAACGGATCAGCACAGGACTGCAGACACAAAGAGACTATATAGGGAGACAAACGAGGGTAATGAGGGAGACACAGCTGGAGCCACTGAAACAATGATTTAGTAACAAGATGGGAGGACAGACAATCGACATGGGAGTACATGGCACCAACAAACAACAAGCCATGTTCTCAACACACAGAGACATCTGGTGGCCAGCCTGGGCACACCAGCAGGACCGTGACAGTAACAGTGTTACAATTTCAATAGTTGCTGATGTTAATTCTAGATTTTTGTTGATTTTGATTGATCATAGAAATTAACAAAAATCAACAGTAGTGTCACTGAATCAACATTATACTGCGATTATAAATCTTAACAACACTGAAAACCACTCGAATGAAATCATGTTTAACATTTCAGTAGTCTGTTGCTAAAGTTCTGACCAATTAAAGACTAAAAGTAGTCTAGGAAATAAAGAAAATACATAAAAATGGAACAAAAAGACACTAGTCCTCGTATATAACTATATGAATATATATACATACTGCCACTCAAATGTTTGGGATCAGTAAGATGTTTAATGTTTTTTAAAGAAGTTGCTTCTGCTCATCAAGGCTGCATCTATTTGATCAAAAATACAGAAAAAAAATTAAAACCATTTCATGTCACTGTCACCACCTATTTCAATGCTTATCCAACATGCTTTAAAAATTGAAATGTCAATCTCAAACTAAATGAGAACTCAACATCGCCTTGCTATCTGGGTAGCTTTTGCTGGGTACCATTGGTAAAACACTTCACAGCTGATCACGGTTTGATGTTCATTCTGACTTGTTTAATAGATTCATTATGCAACTGTAGTCTGATTATTTGCTTTCGGGAAGAATTCATCCAATTATAATGATTATGATGCATGTCTGCTGTTAATAGCACTTGATTTGTCAGCCGTTTCATTATTGTGCTGCTGTATGTACATAGCGTCGTCTATAGAAATGAGGGGTTTGCTAATGAAATGACTTATAAAAATAAATTGAATTAAGCAAATTTCTGTCTTTAGGTTGACCATTGATGCAGAGTGCCAGCTTAAACTGAATAACTTTCCAATGGATGAGCATTCATGTCCCCTGGAGTTCTCAAGCTGTAAGTCTGGCCATACGCCCTACATACAAACCCATCCACATCTCTTCCATTCTTTATTGCTTTTTCTCTACAGTTTTCTACACTTCATGTCTGCTTCCACACTCAGATGCAGCTGAGAGCATAGAAACCATTTTTAGGATGCTAATACAGGCATTTCACTCCTGTTTTCATCTTGAAATATGATGGACAGTTAATGAGGAAAGTGACAATTTGGCCTAACGTGGAGAGACGTGTCTTCACATGCTCACACGGGCAAGCTGTGCCAGGAAGAAGCCACCGCCATGGAATTCTTCCTGTCCTTTGACTTTGGAGAGGATTTAGGGGAAATGGCTTATGATGGTAATAATCAAGCAGCAGATGCGCCGTGGACAGTCTAATGGGATAGCATCATCTGTAGTTTGAAAAGAAACATTCATGAAAATGAAAAAACTGGAGTGGTTTTGCTACTAATGAAGATGTGTTATTTTATGAGAGCTGCAAATTGTTCTTGTAGATTATCAGTGGGAAGAAACTAGTGAGCTTGTGTCTCCTTGTGCTTTGAAAACCACACTTCTTTCTCAACCCACATGGACTGACAATGTCCCCACAAGGACAAGGATTTTGGATATTGCCATTTCTCCTCATAACCTAGGTTATACACAATTAAACAATTGAAGGGATAGGTCCCCCAAAAATTAAAATTAGCCCATGATTTACTCACCCTGAAGGCGTCCTTGGTGTATATGGCTTTCTTCTTTCAGACGAATCTGATTGGAGTTATATAAAAAATTGTCCTTGCTCTTCTAAGCTTTATAATAGCATGGGCGGGTGTTTTCTGTTCAATGGTACAAAAGAAGTTGTAACGGTGGCGGCCCCCTTTAATTATTTTTAGTTGGTTAATCTTAACTACTTTTTAAAAAATTTGGGCGCCAGACAAGACAATTTGTCAAGTCAATTTATATATTTTAGTTTTTTTTATTTATTCCCAGATAGACTCGAGATGGAGCACAAACAAAGCCACTGATACGCAATGTGCCAGTCATACAATAGCACAAACAAAAAACTTTGGTTTAAATAACACACATAAAAAAATAGAGATTGCTTCCCTCAAATCAAAGAATATTATTAGAAAAATACAATATACAATACTTAATTTCCCAGCATTTAAACAACTTGGGGGGAAAAGAGTAAGGATAGAAAAAAAAATGGAAATGAGTAAATAATGGTATTGCTCTTTGTTCAGTTCAGTCTTTCAATTCAAACACACTCAATCCAAAGTGTAAAAACAAAAAAAACGTAAAGAGTCAAATAACAAAACTCAGAATTGATAAGAGTCTTAGTCCATACAAGTTCATACACACACAAAGCAATAAACCAGCATTAAGCCCGCTGGATGAGTGCATGAATGGGTGTGCGTCGGGTGAACTTGAATGCGTTTGTGTGTGTGTGTGTGTGTGTGTGAGAAAGGCAGCGTGAATCAGACTGCATTCGGGGTGGTCAGCCAGCTGCTGCACAAACAACGCCATAGAAAACAAGAGTTTAGGGAATTTAAAAGTTCGATGTGGCTTCACGTAAGAAATATCTTAAATTACCCGCAGCAGGCGAACTTGTCTCGCGAACTTGTCTCGTCTGGAAATATGTTGCGACTGGCAAACCATGCGGAACCAATTTTCTTCTGATTTCTTCGATCGCACCCGGTCTATGCATTCACAATCCAGTACACGCCTCAGCAGCCACCTTCATCAACCATCAGGTAACACTTGGATTTCCTTTCCCACACTCACCTTCACTTCCGTTTTACTCCTTATATAAAGTTTTCCATTTTCTCAAACTTCCGCCTAATTGTGGGTAAGATACAAGAACTGGCACAGACTTTTCCCGTTTTGCCACAAAGTCACCTTGTTGAATCTATGCCACGAAGAATTAAGACAGTTCTGAAGGCAAAAAGGGGTCCAACCTGGTACTAGCAAGGTGAACCTAATGGCGCTTTTCCACTGCATGGTACGGCACGGTACGGTTCGGTACGGTTCACTTTTATGGGGTTTTCCACTGGGTACTATACCTGGTACCTGGTATTTTTTTAGTACCACCTCGGCCAGGGTTCCAAGCGATCCGTACCGTTACAGAAACGTGACGAGTAAACTCTACTGATCACTGATTGGCCGGAGAAAATCGTCAGTACTGCGTCACTGAACTTGCGACACGAGACCCAACATATAACCGCTAGATTTAAATCAGCACACCCAACGAAGGATCGGACGCAACTTTTGTTTGAAGAAACGCACCTTTTTGTATCAACCAAAAAATTGCTGTTTCGTTGTCTGTTGAGGAATTTCAGACGTTCCTCTCGTTGATAGCCGAGGAGCGGATCCAGCGAGAGCTTGATGGGGTGTGACGGAATTAAAAAGTCTTGTTTATATACTTTTGCACTTTGTATATTTTTAGTGTATATTTTCTGTTTATATTTTTACATTTGTAACTGTGTTTTGCTTCAAATAAAAACAATCTGATCGAATAAGTGTACCTCCAGACTATATTAAATATGTATTATTGTATGAGCACGTAATGAACCTCTTGAAAAAGACAAATGATTGATGTCATGATGATACAAACCAACACATAAATAAAAAAACAAGGGATACATTGAACATTTTGAAATATTATTCAAAAGTTTATTGATAACTCACAGAAGATTCTACATGAATTGTTAACTATTCGAGTAACGCAGCACACCTGCACGGACATCCCTGTCCTCCTCCTCTACAGTCTGTGGCACTGCCACCACAGTCTCTGCTGCTGGGGGTAAATCTCAAGCATTCTCATAGGCTTGTCCGTTGTTGTTAAAAACATCCACATGTCGGGAATGAAGAACAGAATTCCGTCGATATGCTCCTTTGTTGTACGTTTGGTTGTGGCGTGTTTACGATGATGTCACGGCAGTAGAGGTGGCACCACTATAACGACACGTGAATAATCCCGCCTACTCTAAAGCGGTACTAAACTGCAGTAGAAACGCAAACTAACTCGAACTGAGCCGTGCCGTGCCGTAACGAGCCGTGCTGAACCGTGCCGTACCATGCAGAGGAAAAGCGCCATAATAAAGTGGCCAGTGAGTGTGTTGTGTGTGTATTAAATAGATATAGATATATTCACGAACCTAGCCTTCACTACACTTTTTGCTGCAATTGTTCAGATCACTACTGATTCTGGGCATCTGCTTGCATAGTCTAGTATAGTGATGCCCCTGTGCTGAGCGTAATAATGGTTTGATAAAGTCCATACAAATTCACTTGAATGGGACCTCAGTCAAAGGGAAAGGACACAATGATGCTTTTGAGGTAATGGGGCTTTTTTGTGTTCATGGGAAGTTGCACAGCATCTGTGAATGTTACTGCAAATGCCTGGCAAATAAAATCCTCTCATAGGATTATGGTGAGCTGCCATGAATGACGCTTCTGATGGCTCTGTGGTAGTAACAACTGGGTCGTGTTGTCTTTTGTATTCATGCTTTGGGTCACGTGAGGTCATTAATATTTGCAAAACCAAGGGTTGCCCATCTTAATAGATGGGCAATATAATATACTTAATACTTAATATACTTGGACCCGTTCAAACACGTTTCGTTTTTTTGTTACATTTTATCAAATTATTTATCTTACCCTTCCAGCCTAAGCTGTGCCCTCATGCCTCTGTCCTCTGTCCCCTGAGAAGTATTCACACACATGTTCCTTAATAATTGCAAAAACACAGGCCAGTTCATCCACCAAATTAACAGAAGCCTGAAGAGAGGTTTTGACCCCTGAATCATGGCGGTCACTTGGGGTCAGTACACTGCATCCCTGTGCACACCCTCACATTGCAGCTATTACCCAATTCCCCTGCTACACTCACTGGTATTTAGTACTGCCTGGCAGTTTACAATTGTATAATGGGGTATTGGTCTTTGCTTCACAATCACCTTGCAACATCAGGAAGGTCAGAGTGATGGCGGGGAGAGAGAGGGAGGGAAAAAGGCTATGTCTGATGCATTTACTACCCCATTGGGTGGTGGTCAGCAATGTTTCCTATGAACTATATGCATGTGTGTCTGTGCACTTCTTATACGGCCACACAGAAAAAAAACGCCCAACCTGCCACCACACAAATATCCTCCGATGATGCACCCTAAGATAAGGCCTGAGAAGAAGCACCATCTCTGTAAGAGTAAGCTTGAATGTCAAGAGGATAAGATAACCCAGGTGTCTCATAAACCAATTGTATCTGTCAGCCAAACCAACAGTCTTTGTTCATCACGAACAACACCTTTGTTACGAAAACCAAAATGTCAAGGCTGACAACAAAACTCTCTAAAGTGTGAGAATGCTCTCTAAAGCTGACTCCAGCAGCTCAAATGTAGGCCCCTTTAGACAATAGTTAAGTCCCAAGAAAGAGCACAATCAGCATGGAAAATCTCAGCCGACTCGTCTTAATCATCAAACTGGGAATGAGTGAATACCTCCCAAAAGAAAGACCACAAATTGGTGCAGCAACTGCTGCAACATACCTCAAGTATAGCTGGGCCTGCACCCACAGAAAAACCTGACAACGATCCAACCTGGCAGTGAACTTGATCAGGATTGTGTAGTAGAGGGATCTCTTGTATTCAAAATGGTCTGTAATCTCTGCTAAAAGACCAGAAGTAATCAGAGAGCCCCACCAGCAGATTAAGTCATTCTCTGTCTTCCCACATTCTTGGAAGAGCTGCAGAAGTAGGCTTATTGTTGAGAAGGCATACATGAGGGTCATCATCCACGCATGAATCAGAGCATCTATCATTACAGGTGATAGAGGACCATTCTCCAGGCCTCAGCCCATGGGGCAAGACAATAGAGATATGCAGGCCCTTTGCAACTGGAAAAGCACCATGCTACAGTTTCAGTTGAACTTCTTGTCATCTGTCCTCATCTTGTCAAAGCAGCATGCATACTACACAACACAATGCTGACGGGGTGCACAAACTATAAGACATTTGGTCAAAAGGCAGCCCCGAAAAAAGCATTTCTCACATAAAGTCATGCAAGAAGTTCACTTAAGTGATTCCAAGATTTTTCCATTTATCCCATGTGCGTTGTGACTGGTTGGACCAGTTGACCTGCTCATACTTAATGAGCATCGGTGACCACAAAGAGTACCAATTTTGTCATGATCCAGGGATGTTGTCGCAGACCTTGTAAATCTGTCAGTGACAGCAAAATCCAACCAAAAGTTGTGTTGCGTAAGCTTGCACACATGTAGTGTAATTGTGCAGCGCGAGTGCAATCAGAGCGGAAAATAAGTGGCTCACCTTCAGCTGTCTCCTCTAAAGAGAGTGTTTGTGAGCAGCAGAAAGCTGTAATTCACAACTGTAATGTGTTGTTCACTCTGCTGTGCATAATATTAGATTCATAAACATATATATATTGACTAGGGCTGTCACAAACAGCCCAATTTATACTGACGATCAATCCAGTAACCGGCTAATTAGAATATTTTTTTTTGGAGATAAAAATAGAACTAAGCAAACAATAGCCTTATAAATTACTTAAAATACATATAGTATATAATAGCAATTAAGTAATATATATATTTTTTTTTATAAAGTATCAAAAGCAAGTAATCATGTTTTTATTGAACAAAACTGTTAAAATACATAATATATTATAAACAATAGAGCTAATGTCAAAGGTTCAAAAATGTGCCCCCTTATTACTGGTTTTGTGGTCTAGGGTCACATATTAAACCTGCATTGCATATATTTATTTAATTGCATCATAGCGTTTTTGAATTTACTATCCCTGCAAACAAGCCTGCGGTGGCCCTAAGGGCTAGCCTAAGGGCCCCCAGCGGGCTGCCAGCACAGGGCCTCATTGGCAAAACTTTGGCCCTTTAGTGCTGGCCCTGCACGGGCAGCCCTCACTAGGCCCACACAGGGCCCGCACTATTAATCTACCACAACAATTTCACTATAAATACTTTTTAGCCACTATAACTTAAGTCTTTAGAAAAAACTGTTATTTTATTTCTGAAATGGATGCAGTCACCACATAACTAATGTCTGTATTGTCAAAAATGTGCAGTAGTCAAAGGGATTTCAAATCAATGGATTTATTAAATACAATTAGAAAACATTAAATTCAGGTTAATACAGCTAATTTAACACTCTGAAAGGGACTACATATTGTCTATACAAATATAAAAATACCAAATTATTACTTTGACCTCTGCTTAAAATGTTTTGAAGTGCTAAAATATTCATTGGACAAGCTCAATCTTCCCCCGAGGTCTCTCAGCTAGTCAGCAGATGGCCACCCGCTCTATCTCTTGAATTCCTCAACCACATCTTTATATCACTCTCAACTTCAGAATCAGGAGGACTTGGCTTGAACGGGCATTTTCAGACAGTCTCTGGAGAGCAAATCGGCCTGTATCAGGGATCCTCTGGCTCATTAAACTCACTTTCCTGCTGAGTTTAGCTCTAACTTTAATCAAGACACTGATTAGCATTATCCAGTGTGTTTGGTTAGGGTTAGTTGATGTTGTGAGCCAGATCTGAGGATCCCTGTTTGTTTGTATTCCCCTAGTTGCATTACAGGGCTGCCTACACAAAACCTGCATGGTCCCAAAGGTACAAAAGTTACTCTGGGCCCGAATGGGCTGGCCCACACTGGGCCATCATTGGATTAATGTGGGCAGTCCGCTAGTGTGGGCTGCTCACAGAGAGCCCGTGGTGAGTGCAAATCTGTGGGCCTCGCCTGGGCAAGCCCACACTGGGCCTGTTTAGGTTTGGATGGGGCTGGCCCTAGGAGCATGTTTGCAGGGATAGCATTATGCTTTATTATGATTTTTAAATCCATCATTCAGCCAGGAAAATGATCTAATAATGTGTTTCATGGATTCTTGTGTGTGGAATGCACCACTTCCAGTAGTTTGCCGGTTAATCGACACGAGCAAAATGCAATCAAGATTTTTAATAGAGTACTCAAATGGAATCGAAATATACTGACAGCCCTAATATTGACCTGCATTGTGTTGTCTATTGCTGCGGAGTGTGCCGGAACAATCACACTCTGGTTTGGACTGCAGCAAATATGCCCAGTTTGAAAGCTCCCTTTAAGCCCTAAACACACTGTACAGTTCCCACTGTCCTAGACGAAAGATTGGCATCATGAAACAATCTGTATCGTGGCTACTAATCGGTGGTTCTGTGTCGTACAGTGAGAGAGGTTCACAGATGGCCATGTCGCGGTCTTGCGATCAAAGATAGCCTACGATACAGCATGATCATCGCAGTGTGTTTACTGGTACGATCCACGTTTTCTGATCAACCAATAAAAGTGTGACATGAAATCAACGCGACATGGCGCTTAAACTGCTTACCTCAAGCTCGTATCTCTTCCTCTTTCACCACTTCAGCACAAATAAAAAATCCAACTGTAAAGTGTGATTTATCAAGCTCTTTTTGTTTACCACTAGCGCATACTGATGACGTTGTATTCTTCTATTGTAACCTGCGTCGTATCGTAGCCAAGTTTATTAGATCCATGTCACACAGTGTGACATGCAGTGATCTTATTTATTTAGTCATTTAGCAGACGCTTTTATCCAAAGCAACTTACAAAGGACAACAGAATCAATCAAAACCAAAAGAGCAACAACATGCAAGTGCTATGACCATTCTTGGTTAGCCTAATGCAGTACACGTAGCAAGTAGATAGAATATAGAAAAAATAAAGCTAGTGTTAGTTTTTCAAGAAAAGCTAGCAGATAGAGGGTCAAGTGTGTTTTTTTATCTTATAGGATTGCTAAAACCGTGGCGTGTGTTTTGGGCTTAGACTACACACATGCTGTCCATCCTGATGCCCACATGACAGGTTTGAATGTCTGGAAATGAATTTGCTTGTTAAGGAAAAGCTCCTTTCTCCAACAGGGACTGCCAAGAGCTGAAAGGCTCCTGTGCTCCGAGGGCATCGTTAAAACAGGCAGATGTGCTTCGGAAGTCTGACAGCTCTTCAATTTAGCCTGTCACAAAATGGGAAATGTACAGCCTGACTCAAAATGAGTGGTTCAGAATGCATTTAAACTGAAGCACAGGTCCTAAGCTCTGAGGGTGTTGTTACACAGTTGAATTGTTGTCATATGAAATGCAGCAGTGACAGGTTCAGTAACAGAGCAACCAAACACACGTTGCCCAAAGCGAGTGAAGGCCATGATTCCTGGATTCGTCAAAGTCTGAAGCGGCAGTAGAACTAAATATGTGAAATCGAAATTGAGTTTTGTACATCATCTGAAAGCTGAACAAATAAGCTTTCCATTGATGTATGGTTTGTTAGGATAGGACAATATTTGGCCGAGATACAACTTTTCAATATCTGTAATCTGAGGGTGCAATATTGAGAAAATCGCCTGATCTCGGTTTAATATCTCAATGATTTTTGGCATAAAATAAAAGTCAATAATTTTGACCCATACAATGTATTTTTTGCTATTTGCTATACCCCAGTGACGTAAGACTGGTTTTGTGCTCCAGGGTCGCATACTGTATATAAAAGCCAAAATAAATTACAAGCTTCACACTTTTGAGTGCATAAGAGAAAAAGTTCAGTTTGCAACTCAATCAAAACTCATGTTCAGACACCTGACAGTCAAGGATCAAAGAGAAATGATGATTCAGTCAGTGTGGAAGAACTTGACTGGTCTAATCCCAGCTGAACACCTCTGGTGTGACTTTAAATGAGACACAAACTCATCACCAAACACTAATGACTTGTACATATGGGATACAGTCATTTCATACACTTCAAAACTGATGCAACAGAGGTGGAAATACAATTTTTAAGTACATTAATTGTTTCCATCTGTGTTGGCACACTTTGGAAGAGCCTTTTTCTCTTCTAAAGACTAGTACTTTTGTCCATATAATGAATGTTCAAGTCATTAGTGTTTGGAGATGAGTTTGTGTCTCATGTAAAGTCACACCAGAGGTGTTCAGCTGGGATTAGACCAGTCAAGTTCTTCCACACTGACTGAATCATCATTTCTCTTTGATTCTTGTCTTATACACAGAGACACTGTCATGTTAGAATAGAAAAGAGTTCTGTCCACACTGTTGCTATACAATTAGATTCACTAGAATATCATTATATGCTTAAACATTAAGATTTGTACTCATGGAAATTACTAAAGTACTCAAAGCTTTCATTAGAAAGGCAATATAGACTTTTGGCAATATAGTGTATATTGGCAATATAGCCAAACCATATTAAGTCACTGGGGAATATTTGTATCAATAGCCAACAATGCATTGTATGGGTCAAAATTATAGATTTTTCTTTTATGCCAAAAATCATTACGATATTAAACAGAGATCATGTTTTATTACGATATTTTGTAAATGTATTACCGTAAATAAATCCAAACTTCAGTAATATGCATTGCTAAGAACTTCATTGAACAACTTTAAAGATGATTTTCTCAATATATAGATTTTTTGCACCCTCAGATTCCAGATTTACAAATATTGTCCTATCATAACAAATCACACATCAATGGAAAGATTATTTATTCAGATGATGTATACATCTCAATTGAAAAAATTGTCATCAAAGCAGTCATCAAAAATTGTCCCAGTCATCAAAAATGTACCCTTATGAGTGGTTTTGTGGTCCAGGGTAACGTATGATTAAACACATATAGCTACTGTGATGCATAATGATAGTGATATATTCAAGATCTTTTTGACATAGAAGTTGGCAAATAGAGGCAAGTGGTTTTATAGTAGAACTATTACCTAAAGCAAAGTGATTCATCAAGGCATGAAAAAAAAGATTATAGGATTCCTAGAATAGACCAGCAAAGCCCAGACATGAATCCACTTCAGACTTTCCCCTGGACGATACTCTTCATCTTATTTGCATAGAAGATTCATCAAATATTTCATAACCTAAATGTGCAAAGCATGGGAAAACCCTGATATTAGGCTTTCAATAAATATATATTTTTCCCATTTATCTTTGGTATTTTGTGTAGATTTCAATATAGATAATAAAACGAAAGCTGAATGAAAACATCCACATCTTTTTGTTTTTGTTTTGTTTTTTGGTAATTAATTGTCTTAGCTGAATTACATTTATGTATACATTTATGCACTTACACGTTTTATCCAAAGCAGCTTTCCAGTAGCCACCGTGCAGCTATTTGTTGTTTTTGGACCAACTCCATTTCTTTGTTTCTGCAGATGGCTACCCCAAGGAGGAGATAGTATACAAGTGGAAGCGCAGCTCGGTGGAGATTGGAGACATCCGCTCTTGGCGTCTTTACCAGTTCTCCTTCATTGGCCTGAGAAATACCACCGAGGTTGTCAGTACCGTGTCAGGTACAGTTTCAGCGTTTTGTTACATCTTAAATACTCGCATCTTTTTTCTTCTTCTTCTAAAATGTGTTGCTAACTTGTTTTCAAAAACAAGGTTAATTGAGTGGTTGAGGAGAGACCCCCCACATGATTGTAAAGCGCTTTGGGTGTACAGCAATACATAATAAAGCGCTATATAAATGCATCATTCTTTCATTCATTCATTGAACAGAAGGGCCAGAATGTTTTGATTTGATGCCATTTGTGATTGAAGCAACAGTAATGGGTAGTTTGTGTACTAAAATACATATTAAAGTAGTTCTTGACAAGTATATATTTTTAATAGGTTTTTCTATTTGGCCAAAATCTGTCACAAGTGGGTCTTTAATAATAAATTATGTTATGTGCACCTGGTCACCTGATCAAATAGCTTACAAATCTAGTGTCTTGACATATGTATATCTAAACTAGTGATGTCCAGATATTTTTGAACAAGCGTCTTAGTAATTGGTTCCTGGGTTTCAGCATTTCTCACAGTGAGTAGTAATGGCAAATGAGAAAACCCACTTTATCTTTTAATACTAGTGTTGTTGCCACAAAATGTAATTTTAAGAGCTCTAAGCAAGAATGTATTTGTTTACACTTGACATTTTATGTACATTTATAAATATAGCACCTATGTGAAAATTTGCTCCTGTTTTTTTAAGAGTTGTGAGGACCAAGCGTTCACCGGACGATCCACAGAGAACAATCTTATCTCAGCAAGTCCTTAAACATGAGATATGATTCATTTGGGGTATATCTAATGCTTCACTTCATTGAGATCAATGCATTGGCCTGTGGCTGAATCACAGCTGTGGTGAAACAGAGCCACAGTTCACAACAGCAAGTGTGATCCCATTTACCAGCGTGTAGCTTAAGATGTACCGAAAACCTTACAGGGTGGAGTGAGATAATGAATTGAGTGAGGAAGCGACTGTGACAATGATAACAGGAGATAGCGCTGATCGGTTTGTGGAGGCAGTCAGCAGTTTGAAGCCATCCTATTGCATCATGGGAATCGCTTTAAAAAGATTGTGAAAGGTGTTCGTGTAGATACACGCTTCTTTTTTCGGAGTAGAGCTATTCTCGGAGAGACCTGATGCTGTGGCACGCAGTCGTGCTGTTGTCGGTGTGCATCGGTCTGTGTGATTTGGCTCGAGTCGTGCATGCCCTGGGACACATCGACTTCCTTCTCCGTTTACAGTCACCCACAGTTTGCAGATGAGACTCTGGCGGTGCTAATCTGGAGGCAGTGGTGGTGAATGAACATGCCTCTTTTGGGGTGCATAAGCACTGGAGTCTTAAAACACTTTTAGCTCTCTTGATTGGTCCGGATTAACAGAAGATATTTAATGCCAGCCCGATTTCATGCCAATTCATACATATTTTACGAGTTGCACAATTAACCTAACCCTGTCCCTAAACCTACCCATCACTGGGGTTTAGATATATCGTACAAAATCATACGAGTGAGGTTGGTTTACCTCGTAAAATACGTACAAATTGATCACGAGATAGCATTGGAAATGCCCTTTTACCACCATGAAGACTAATATTTTCTAGTTTCCTTTCATCAGGCTACAAAATAAAGACAAAGCTGGTGTCTGAAAGTAGAAACACTTTTAAGCAGAGATGGAAACTGTGACTTGGACTCGAGTCACGCTTAAGTCTACACTTAAATATTTACTTGAGACTTGAAGACAGAGACTCGTCAAAAACACAAGTCATTGCCAATAATATTCTCTCTTTCACAGCATAAAACACCGTATTTATCTATTCATTCCTCATTCATTCATTTCCTATCAATATGTTCTGCTGCAGCAAATAACACAACAATTATTCTCTAAACACACTGAATCTGCATTATTGAGACGCATGTTCATCACCCATTGAAAATATCCAACGATATAGCATAGGCTTACCTTGTGATAATCTTCGTGTCATTTAAGTTGAACTGCAATCCAGTGTTTCCCATTAATCACTTTTCTGACAGCAGCCACAGTTTCATAATGAACGGAAGATGTTTTTATACTTTTCATAATAACATAAACTGTCTTTGAAGTTATTGCTTTGGCAAAGCATCTGTCAAACAAACGAAAATCAAAAGCGTGGTATAGCTAGTGTCCTTACCACATTGCGAAACGCCGATGGTTACGCATTATTTTCACATTTGCATGATTTCCAAAATGTTTGTAGACAGATTTTTACACTATTTCACCAGATTTGAGATGAGACGCATTTGTAAACCTGTTTTCACTGAAACTGCAAGTTTCTGCATGAACAAAAAGAATCAGCAAGTGAAGAAATTAAGACAAAAACATAGTTTGCCTATTTTAAAATTGTATAACATATTATAAAATATAAAGTTTTCATTAACATTTATTTTACATTGCCGTTGTGTTACAGTAATATATTACTGTATTTACTAATATTAATAAAAATATATAATTATTATATTCTAATTGTTTGGCTATTGCTAATTATAGAATAGACTTGACCTGGATTTAGACCTCAAAGACTTAGACTTGGATTGAACTTGGACCTTAGGGACTTGTGAACATGTCTGCTATTAAGTTAACATTGTTTCAGTATTTTGGTCATTCATCTGTTTTAAAAAGAGTTGTGCCTTATAAAGATCAGTCACTGAATTACGTCTCCCAGCTAAAACAAGTGTTCAAACCCCTCTGAAACCAGGCTGAAATAACCAGATTGTGTAGGTATTCTGACCTGTAACTCAGCTCTGGCGGTGATTAGAGCCTCGAGTCTTTTTGGATATGATTCAACAAGCTTTAATCATCTGGGGATGTTCTGCATATCCTTTCAAGCTGTGTCAGGTTGGATGGGGACAGCCAGTGGACAGACATGTTCAGGTTTCTCAAATCTAGGCTCTGTCTGGGCCACTCGATATTCACAGTCATCTCTAAAACACTTTTGCATTGGCTTGGCTTGATGAGGGTCATTGTCCCGTGAACCTCCGGCCCAGTCTGAGGTCCTGAGTGCTTTGGGCCAAGTTTTCCTTGATAATCTTCTCTGAATTGTAATGTGTTCATCTTTCCTGCTACCAGTCCCTCTTTGCCCCTTCACTGTTGAGATGCCATTGCACAGGTGATGCGTGCTCCCTGGTTTTGTGACAGCATCTAAATCTGATTTTATTCCAGTAAGCCTCTTCACTCGGGCTCTTGATGGCATTGGGTCATGTATTCTATCTATCTATCATAAACAAGCCTGTTAAAGGGACCATCCCTAAATACTTTAAGTGCATGACTGTTATAAAAGTCTTATCTAACTTTAGGCCAATACTAATATACCGACAGTATATGCCCAATGTTTTAGATGATTCAATCTCTGTCCAAAAATAATGTTTTTTGTGTCCAATAGTGTGTTTGAAAACATAAGAGAATCTGCTCTTTTGTGTGTATTACCTTATAAATCATTTTATGTTGAAACTTTGCTCTAAGTTGATTCAAATCCTGTCTAAATTGGGGAACTTTTTCAGTCTGTTTCGATGTTTTGTTTTGTTTGTTTTTCCCCACTAAATCAGTTTTGAGCTGTGGGGTCCCTCAAAGCTATATTCTTGCACCCATTATAATCTCTTCTGTACTGATTTTTAACAAACACAGAGTATTGTTTCATAGCTGTGCAACACTCAGATGTATGTGTCCTTTAGGCAAAGCAACATAAATTATCTCAGCTCTTATGTGTCTGTAGGATATGAAAGCTAGGATGCCCTAAAACTTTTGATTTCAATTTTAATGAGAGCATGACTAAGGCAATTGTGTTTTGATCTGTAGCTACAGCAGGTAGCATAAATCAAATGTTGGGTATCTTGGCCGTGTTAAATGCTCATTTGTATTTGATTCTGCTTTGAAGTATATAAGCAGATCAATGCAGTGGTAAACTCTAGTTTCTTGCAGTTAAAACTCTTAGAAAAGGTTAAGAGGTTTTCAGAGTTTGAAAGCGATATGCATGCTTTTATCTCATTTCTTTTAGATCTGCAATCACTGCAGATCACTGTCTTGAGAGCACAAAGGGGAGAATTATCATTTCTGACGTGAAGATGATGATGATGATGCCTCACTAAACTTTAAGCTTCTCCAGGCATTTTTTAATTTATCAAAGATCTTCTCTCTCTCATCAAACATCATCAACTGGAGCCTCAACAAACTGACACAGGACTCTCTCTTTCAGATGGGCGAGATCAAGCTTAGTCTTATTATTTGATGCATTAAGAATTACTCACCTCTTTTCACAAGACGTGTTAAAATCAGGACAGCGATGATTCACTCAGACTGTTGATCTGCTGAATTGCAGATTTTGGCGAAGCTGCATGATTTTATTCTTTATTCTGCTTAAACTTCTCTAATCATGCCGATTGGTGCGGCATGCTCTTAAATAATGTTGTTCAATATTAGAATGTTATTATCTATGGCCAAGAGAGTAATATGTGACCCTGGACCCCAAAACCAGTCTTAATTCACTGGAGTATGTTTGTAGTAATAGCCAAAAATACATTGTATGGGTCAAAATTATAGATTTTTATTTTATGCCAAAAATCATTAGGATATTAAGATCATGTTCCGTGAAGATATTTAGTAAATGTATTACTGTAAATATATCAAAACTTAATTATTGATTAGTAATATGCATTGCTAAGAACTTCATTTGAACAACTTTAAAGATGATTTTCTCAATATTTAGATTTTTTTGCAATATTTTCAAATATTGTCCTATCATAACAAACCATACATCCATGGAAAGCTTATTGATTCAGCTTATGTATAAATCTCAATTTCGAAAGATTGACACTTAAAGACTGGTTTTGTGGTCCAGGGTCACATTTATCCTACTATAGTCTATAGACATTATTACTATGTATTTGTTGGACAAGTGTTGGCTGGATCTCTGAGACTGATAATAGTTACTTGATCCAAATACCTATAACTGAAAATAATTCAATCTACACTATGTAACTTTTAGCTGTCTAGCAGAATCATCGTCAAAACATCGTCAGCTTCTGATTGGCTGAAGTAAGTCACAGGCATGCCAGAAGTATGCCAAGGGGACGCAGCGCCTCGTTCCCTTCTCAGGGAACTAAACTGTACCTACAGGTAATTAGGCCGCCCCTGAGCATTCACTTAAAATAACTACAACCTACACTTAAATAAGAATGGGTAAATAATTGATTTAGTGTGAAAATGATGGGTAGAACTATACTTATAAAGACAGACGAATGAAAGAATATAGCCATGAAACCATTCTCTCCTCTTATGTAATCAGCCTACTTAGTCGAAGTCTCACTGCAGGACTATAGCACTACGCATACAATTACTATCAACACCACCCATCCGTCCCTATTCATTTAACTAAAAGGACTTATGATTTGTGTCTGGTGGAACGGATGAAATATGTCATACACTTTTACTCAAGGGCAGAATATTATAGTGAGTTGGAGGTGCTTTTTCTACACTTAAAAGACATCTTTATCTAAACTGACTTGCAGTGCATTCAAAGTATACATATTTTATCAGCATGGGTGTTCCCTTGGAATATAACCCTGCATGACCCATAGCAAAACGTCTGAATACTGAATGTCAAAGTGACATTTCAGGTTTTTCATTTTATTAAATTGTAAAGTTATCTTTTGTAATCTTTTGTTGTTGTTGTGGGCTTGGAGTGTAACCTATTTTAAAGCATTTAAGCATTATGGGTAATGCACTTATTACCTACCTTTATCACCTCTGCTCTCAAAGATGGAGTACATTATTTACAGTCATTGATCTGGCAGATGCTTTTATCTGAAGTGCATCAATATTAGTATTATCTACCAGCTCACAACATCATGCAGAATCAATTATTCATAATGTGATGTGAAAAAAAAATGTGTATATCATTTATTCACAGCGTGCACTTTCGGTTGGCTGTCTTTTCAGCCTGTGCTTACATACTTCATGAGAGATGTGGCTGAGAGATAAAATGTTAATGTTATTAAACTACTATAAATAGCACTGAATATAATATATATTAAAGTGAATATTTTGCTAGTCCTCATATTACATACATTATTTTCATGGATATGCACTTTAAATGTTTTGAATAAAGAACAGTACTATTTTAAATCTGTAAAATAAATAGCAAAAACAATACTGTAGCCATGTATAATAATATAATTACATTATTGTAAAAACCTGAAATAATAGTTTGAAACATTTCAAATGTATGTAGGCAGTGACTATGGGAGCATCTATATCCTAATTATACATGTTTATGTGCGCTGTCAACATTGCATAGTGGATTCAGAGAGCTAGAACCACAATTAATTTCAGTAATTATGAAAAAGTAATGCAGTAAAAGTATATATCTTCAGCTTTATTGCAGGGGATTTAAAAATGTTGCATGAACCATTTAAGACTAACCACCATTTAATACATAGCACCCCTATGTTTAGGAGCTCAAAAAACATTTGCAGTAAAAAAACAACTTGTATTAGTATTTTTCTCCTTTGTGATGCTTTGCCAAAGCTGTCTTAGACCTTGCCTTCAGTAAGACAAATGCATGTTCACTTTGCTTCAGGTGAGATTATTGACTTAGCCTTTGAATCATTTAATTAGTTTGCCTTGAAAAGTGTTTGGTAGCTTCTGTAGTGTGTTTTGGATCATTGTCCATCTGTACTGTAAAGCACTGTCCTAACAGCTTTGCAGAATATGATTGTGAGCTGATATAGCACTAAACACATGCATGCCCTTTCCACGGATGATGTGGCTTCTATATTGACTTCTTTATAGAACAACTGGCTATTTCCAGATGCACTGCTTTGCACCTTAGTAAACTCTCTGTTTTACTTTCATGAAGTCTTCTCTGGACTTTGATAATCAGACAGCTATTCTGCATCAGTCCTTCTTTTTTACACATTTATGCAGGCGACATTTACAACCAAAATAGACCCGTGTCTAAATCTGTAACGAGACGTGAGGCATGAGGATCCATCTGCAAGGCTTTATTAGAAGGCGGGTCGGAAACAAGCATGGGTCAAGACAAAGACAAGTATATGGCAACACAAAGAGTAATCCTAGGGCAAGCGTAGGACTGCGATCGGCGAACAATATCCAACAGAGCAAGGCAGAGAGATAATCCAGGTACACGAGCAATAATCCAAACGAGGTGCACACAGAGTCCGAACGGCAAGACAAAGGGTTAATCCAGGAAACACGAGCAGGTATCAAAACATGAGAAAACAGGCAAGGCAAGACTATAACAACTGAGTGGGCTCCGTAGAGTAGCTATCGCTAGGATATACGCTATACAATACTCAGCGAGAGAAAGAGGAAGTCCATGTTTATGTACGGTGTGTGTTCAGTGCCATCAGCTGTGTGTGTCCTCAGTGCAATGGATGATGGGAATTGTAGTCGGAGGTGACGTGCAACAGTAGTGTAGTGCAAGAGTCCATGTGATGAGCGAGTGACCTCTGGTGGTGAGTTAATGGAAGTTCATAGACCAGATTCATGACAAAATCACAGATTTTCTTACACTTTATTTTAGGTTACTTATCAGCATGCATATTACTAGAATATCAGCCATTTATTAGTAGTAACTAAGCACATATTAATGCCTTATTCTACATGACTTTATTTTACATCCCTAAACTTAACAACTACCTTACTAACTATTAATACGCAGCAAATTAGGAGTTTATTGAGGGAAAAGTCATAGTTAATAGTGAATAAGTGTTCTCTATTCTAAAGTGTTACCATTTTCTATTCATTAATCTTTTGTTCCCTCTGTGAAGTAGTTGATTTAGATTCTGGTTTTTAAAGCCAGCTTTTTGTTTGACAGAGTGAGAATCCAATGCTTTTATTTGAGTCTAAACCTCTGCCTTTTGCTCACTTTCTTATGCAATAAGACAATCACTGCGACAGACGATGCCTGCATCGCTGCTTCTCTCATCTGACGTCATCAACACCTTTTTAACTGAGAGGTTTTCTTCAGTAATAGAATATAGAAGAAACACTGCAGACGCTTAGATATATCTAAACTTTATCCCTCTTTTTCAGTGGAGAAGGTGATCGGTGGATAATAACAGCTTAAACTGACAGACAGATAAATATTGGCCAAGAACATATTTCTGTTCCGACATGAAGGAGCATAAAATACAGCATTTTCTCTTAAACTGGTATATAAGCTTCACAGAGCATATCACAGTGTCATATTCTGTGAATAAGACGAGAGCTTGTAGTTTATCACAGCTCTTTGGCTTTTCACTAATTAGATCGCGTCTGTTTAAAAATGCACATTATTATTATTTTTCTGTCCCCCAGCACATCCAGGATTAGTTTGTTCATCAGCGCCCTGATTGTTCTGTGAATATAAGCCTCTTTTAAACCAGTTAAAAGGGATCTTTGGTGTCTGGATGGGTTTGCAGCACAGCTTGATAGAGCTAGTTATGTAACTGTCATGGAGCTTAGATGTAAAACCGAGGAAAAATACGGTTTTCCATATTTGAAGGTCAACGAGATTCCTATTAAAAGACCCTTAAAATGCAAGCTATTTACATCAATGCTTAATCATTATTATGTTATTTTCTAAATTTAAGGGACAAGGATTAAAACAATTTGCATGCATTTGATTAAGAAAATGTACTAAATATGCAATGAAGGGGGTCTCCAGAAATAGTGTTGGGAACCCTACAAGACATTTGAGCTATTGCATTGCTAAAAATCATAAAATAATATAGAATAAAAATATCTAAATGCAAAATGACACAGATTGTAATGGCCATTTTGTGCATAAGCAACATTTGTACATAGAGGTCCCTGGCCTGTGCCGAAGCTATTCAAGCCGTCTTTTGGCATGCTTTCTTTCTGTTCATGCTTGCGCTTGTGATTTGCATATAGGTCTCAACAATGCATGAAAGAGACCGAAGGAAATGAGAGATATAAAAAAACGCTGCCCTCAAAGAGAAGCCTGGGAATGTTCCCAGTGTGCAGAGATTAAAGGCAAGCATCTTTTTTATATACGTGCACCATTTGTTCCATTACAGGCAAGCAGACTGTCAGATGAGATCTCCTGCAGATTCAGCCTTTGAGGTGCTCTCGTTAGGGACCATCTAAGCACTGGGCTGCTTTGAAGTCCTTGAGCTGAGAATGAATTAAATACAGGGGAGATGACGCAGCTACTTCAGTCAAACATTCACAGCATCTGAGCACAGAACTGATACCTTCTTCTAGATTTCATTTGGAAAAAGAAGAAATCAGCAGCTTTGACATCAGTGATCAGTTATGCCTAAGGACTAAAAAATCATCACATTTCAAAATGATCTCCTCCTTGGTTCATTTATTACCCTCTTTGATTACTTTGCAATTTACTGCAGTATAGACGATCGTGAATAATTATTATGATTTTATGTAACATTATGGTTTTGCACAAGTATTATTTTTTACATTGTTGTTATCTTATTAATTTATATTCAAGTCAAGTCACCTTTATTTATATAGCGCTTTTAACAATACAAATTGTAACAAAGCAACTGCACAATATCAAAATAGGAAAATTGTGTCAATAATGTAAAATGACAAGATTTAACACTCAATTTTCAGCTGAAGGCATTTGATTATTGAATTTTGTGATGGCATCTTACAGATCAGTTCAGTTTAAATAATATCTGTTCAATGAAGTCAATGATTTTGCTGGAAATCAGGTGTCCCCAACTAAGCAAGCCAGAGCAATCTTTACGTGACTTCATTTTCAAATGTTTTAATATTGATCACCCGCGTCTAATATGATACAGCGGGCCGTATAAAGACACTGCGGGCTGTATACTGCATATACGTATACATATATATATATATATCTTAAATCCATGTCCCTGCATGCCTTAACGTGCTCCTCAACGTTACAGAAGTATTCCAGTCACACTGTATCATTAGCATGTAGCGGGTTTTTTCTCTGGTCCACAACCTATAACAAAACGCCAAAGTATTTTTGGTTACTGTATAGAACCAGTGGTCTAAATAAGAGGAAACTCTGAAAACGGTCACGTGAATGTGTTTGTTCACGCAGTGTTGTTTTGTTTTTGTTTTTACTGTTACTTGTTATAATCAATAATGCTTTTTATCATAAAATTACGTACAGCAATCATAGTTTTGGCTGTAGAAAATCAGTTTGAAAGCTATCCGGCTATCCTTCTTCCATCGCCATTACTTTGTTGAGCCATGTGTTAATGGGATTGAGTGTTATCAGTGTTTTCCCAAGATGAATGTCTCCTCTAATGAGCCTTGCAGAACCCATCAAACACTTTCAGCTGGTGATTTTGACAGCAGGTCACGGGAGCCGTTAGGGCGATGCCTTATTAGTAAACACAGACAGTAACGGTGCTTGACTTTGACTTTGCTGAGCATGCTAAATTAGGGTGTTTTTACAGCAATTTGCCAACAGAAAAAGACAGACTGTTGCTTAGGGGCTTCATCTAATGCAGGTCGTAATGAATACTAATTGAAATAGTGGACGACGGTAAGCATAATCTGGGAGTAGTCCATCAGAAAAGTGCCCTGTCAGTAGAAAGTATGAAACACTGCAGGTGTAAGTACCCCTAATGATACCAGCAGTAGGCGAGAAGTAAGTGCATGTCAGAAAAGTGCAAAAAGCTTACCTCACTCTCATCAGTAACTTTTTAAAAAGAGAGGTCTTTTGAGGTGCACTAGGTAAGATTATTGTCAAAAACTGCAGAGATTCTGCAGTCAATAAGGAAAATCAACAGACAAAGCCTGTGCCACGACTATTGCATTAACTAGACAGATAGCTTTTACTATAAAACACATGCATTTCACTCAATTAGGTCTGTTCAGTAACATGCAAGATACAGTTACACTTGATTTTAAAGTGTCCTTGTTACAGTGCAATTATACATTTAAGCACTGAGTAATATTAATTAACTACATGTACTTACTATATGGTTAGGGATAGGATTAGGGTTCGGTTTAGGATGACTTGCATGTAATGTTGAGGCACTCGGACTTGTCGCATAGGGTGCTCTGCCCTTGTCAGTGTGTCAGTGATTGTTCCTGGTAGTGTGAGTGTGTGTCCCAGTCTTTCAGTAGTGTGTATGATGTAAGAACTGGGTGTTTTTGCTTGACAAAGGACAGCTCCTTGTGATTCCTCTCTTAGAAGCCACATGCAGATTGTAATGCCATGTTGTTTTTCATTTGCTCCATTTTCTGACTCCTAAATCTTTTGATGTTGTGATGGGAGAAAGATGATGTTTTCTCCCCTCTCTTTCCACAGTCCTTTCACAGTAGCCACAGCACACTCCACCTCACTTTTTGCTTGCGGGTATCTTAGACTACTGGTTATGTGTGTGAACCCGTATTTTATAAGTGTACAACTGTACTGGCCGTTATCAGACATAACAGTGTCTGGAATTCTGTGGCAACTTAATGCTTCTTATCAGGCTGCAATTACTGTATTGGCTGTGGTGACATTTAGATGTGTTACTTCACTGAAGCAAGAAAAATAATCCTCAACAAGGAAGTATAAATTATTCTCAACAGGGAGGTTTGAATTATTTAAGGAAAGTCCTGACCACCAGACAAACTGACAGACCCAATCTCTGGACTTGACAGTACTTTGGTGTCCTTTGAGTATACTCTGGAGGATCTCTTGCCTCATGCATGGGGAAACACAATTATTTGGCCCCTGAGGAGCAGGTCTCCAGCAATGGACAGGCTTTCTGTTTCAGGCCAGTATAGTTCTGGATGAGTTTAGCACAGATGGAGTTTGCCTTCTGATTCTTTATCCCATTCAGCCTTGCCTCTGTAGCTGGATAGCTTCAGATTACAGCATCCACAAACACTTTAGCATACTCTCATTACCATTTTCTGCTTCTGTGAATATGTGCTTCACACCAGCTCTTGATATTTTGTCTGAATTACGTACCCAATACTGCCAGTACTGAGAATTGGCCCTGCAATCTCTACCGTTAGGCCACAACTGACAATGGAGTTTGCCAGAAACCTGAGGTTGCATCCAGTTTTCTGAATACCTTGGCTTTTGCAAATATTGTGAATGCCTGTTTTGCAGCTGGGAGGATAAGTCTTTCTTGTCACACCCACTTATTTAGACGAGTCAAATCAATGCACAGCTGGATGTTGTCTTGGATCTTGGGCTCTACAACCATGCTGATACACCACAGGGTGGGTCGAGTCAACATTGGAAATCACCTCCATGTCCTCCATGCATTTCAGCTACACTCACACCTTGGTGTTTGGATGTCCTCCTGTTGTGTTTCTGTGTGGAATGCATTGTATCGGTGTGAGGAGACCTAATAGTGGCTTAGTCCTGCAACTTAGTCCTGTTTTAAGTGACCTTTAAATTGTCCTTTAACATCCATTCTATGAGTCCTTGGCCCAAAACAGCCTGACAGCTGAAGAGCCCTGTGATTTATGGTGGAAAAGCTGCTGCTTGGAATTGACCTATCGGCAAGCCCCTCCCCTCGAATGCAGATGAGCCAATGGCAGTCGAGTATCAGTTGCATGGGGAGCGGAACTTGGGCATCCTTAGGTTTCAGCGCCATAGAGAAACATTGGAAGATGCAAAGATTGAATGAATTTGATGATATGCTACCAAAATGGAAAAACAATGTGCCTGTGGTACTTGTAACACTGATTCCAGGTGTCCTGAGAGGATAGGCAATGGAATTTATTTTATTACATTTCCTAAAACCAAATAAAACAGAGCAAAAATGTCCCTAAGCATTCAACCTCAATCCCAATGAAAATGAAAACCATTTTCTGGTTGCCATACTCTAATTAAGTTACAATTTTCATCTGCACAAGCAGAACGTTAATGTTATTTTGTGCTTTAGCAAGGTATCTCTGGCTAAAACTGACATTAAAGTTAGTGAGTTAATGTTAACATACAAGCATAAATAGCTAACTGTTCTCACGTCATGTACAGTGTAGGTCAAAAACACATAAATGAAGGTCTACATTTCAGTGCCTCTCTATATTAAACTGGTTAAATTAATGTTAATCTTACTCTGCAGTACATGAACAGTGTTGATCCAGGATGTTGTCATTGCGATCGTAACGACCATAACATGAGACTTCTTCTGTTTGCATTGTGATCTGTATTTTTACATATATATTTTGAAATATTGTATATATCCCTACATGACATATTTAAGTCCCACTTGAATGATGATCCTTCCGTGTCGAAAATGTATCAAAACATCTTGGGACAAGGTTTTCATATTGAACAGCTGTCATTGTAAGACAGCAGCAGTAACTAAGGGGGGCATGGCTTACCGATAGGTCAACTGCTGTAACAGCAGCCCCTGTGTCCGGCAGTCTTTCCACATTCTGTCAAAGGTTCCCTTCTAGTCTAACATTTGGGCACACTAGACTGAATTTGTTTCTTGTGATCTTAAAATCCCTTTGATTTAAAGGAAACATGGTGACTCAGTAGTGTTGTTCATCTTGGTTAATAGAAGGACGTTGGTTATAGAATGCCCAGACCGTGCTGGGATGGTTATTAAGGAACGTTTGAAGGATATTTTTAATTAAAACTGAAATAATAAAGAGAGAGTAGATGTGTGCATTGTTTATAATATGATTTATTTTCTGTCCCCAGGAGATTATGTGGTTCTGACCGTCTACTTTGACTTAAGCAGAAGAATGGGTTATTTCACCATACAGACATATATCCCCTGTACCTTGATCGTTGTCCTGTCCTGGGTTTCATTTTGGATCAACAAGGATGCCGTGCCTGCCAGAACTTCTTTGGGTAAGACTTTTGTACATGCTTTAAATTCAACACGAAAAACAAGCTTTGTGTTATGAAACACAACAATTGTTTATGTCTTTTTACATACAGTACATCTAAACATCCTTAAAACAAATTTACTTGAGGATAAAAATAATGTAAAATCAAAAAAACTATAATTAAGATCATTTATCTTGAATTTATATTTAATAGTCCAATGGCAAATTGGTTATCTTATCTGACCTATAAACACCACTTGTCTTATTCAGCAGTTTATTTTTCCTGCAGAGACTCCTGACCTCAGTTTTTTACCATTGAGAATCCTGAATTATTTGCTATGTTGAAACAAAAAGATACATATCTGAGCTAAACTTCAAACTTTAGTCTACTGAATATATAATTTGAGTCTTCTAGATGTGCAAAATGATGGGCAGTTACACACCAGTCTACACCAATTTATTGACAGATAGCCCAAGCTCTGGCCACCGAGGTGTCGCATCACTGATGCCTCATAATGGAGCACTCAAAGTTCAGATTGCTTGCTCTCCTGTTGCCAGCCCCACTCAACCACACCCTTTCTGCCACATACCCACCTCCCTACTCAAACCAGTAAGCCATCCGGCCTGCAGCACCCCTATTCCTGGAGAGATAGTCTGCTACTGCCATCTGTGCCCCCATCTTGTGTCCCACCTTGAACTGAAAGGGCTTTAGTGCCAGATACCAACAGGTGATCCACAAGGTGATGTCCTGCTCATGCAGCGTTTGGCTTAAGAATTCTGTCTAAGGTGGTGGGTTCTCTGAAGATGCCGAAAGGAAGTAATCAAAAGAGGGTAGTGAAGGCTGTCTTTTGTTTGGACAGAAGCAATACGTAGATGCACCACCAATCCAGGGTTCATTTTAAATTGCTGCTGTAATAGATAAATACAACTGGGTAGGGGTGAGTCTACATCTATAAATGCATCTTGTAGTTTGGCAAGTAAGATTGGAGAGTGAGAGAGGATCCTATTGTGGACACAATGGAAATAATTGCACTTTGAATTCACCTTTGGCCCAAGATTATCCTCTGCCATCATCAGTGCAATCAGAACCTCCTCCTTGCATTGTTTAAGGAGGTTGAGGTGCTACACTTGACATGCTCTGCTCCTATCTGTTCATCTAACCTCATAGTCATGATCCCTGACTCACCATGTGACCTCATGGGTCCTTGGCAGTGGAGGAAATTCTCTGTTGAGAGCCACCCCAGTTTGGCAGGTTCATGATGTACTGAACATCCGAGCCTGACTTTTTCCAAAGAGGCATCCGCACATAGACTCCTCAAATAATTGTGGCTAATCCATCCACAAAATTAAAGTTTTCTGGAGGCACTAACCCCTACTTTTACTCTATGCTTTTTCCCTGGACAACTATACAGGTACCAGAGCGTAGTCCACCACATCCCTGTGTACACATCAGTCTACTTTCATGACTGGACTACATTCCTGGAAATAACCTGGGTCCGCACATTGCTGGCAGGCTTGCCTGTTGCCATAGTGGCAAAAAGTTGGCAATATTCTGGTGAAGAGAGAGGTTAGCTGGAAAAGGAGAGGTAGAAGTCACTGTTCCACCCAGTGGGCCTTCCCGGCTGGGTGGTTTTGGGAATTTGTGGAAGGCTTAGAAGTTGTTAGGCCTCGCCCCCAATTGTAATAGTCAGAGAGGTATGCTACTGCACAACCTGGGTAGAGGGAGAGGTTGAGAAAAGAAAGGGAGTGAGGGAAGGACTGGGGAGGAAAAGCAAGAGAAAAGGAGGAGAGAAGGGCACGTCAAGTGGTGGCACCAGACCCATTTGGCTACATCTTTTGGAAGCTCAGCAATGAGCGGGACCACCAGATCGGCAGGTGTCACAGACCTGCTTGATCATCACAAAGGGCTGTTTTTCCCAAGTTCGACAGACCTGAAGCACTGCTGCTGTTAGCTGTGCACGGTTAGCTGTTGAGATGCAACTCCGGATACCAGCAAGTGAGGCACACCAGTCACTGAGCATGTGGCCATCCACATGCCTCTGCTGTCTTCTCGAATGAGACCACAAATGCCTCTGGTTTATCCTGTGGACCCTTTTTGGCGAGTTGCATGGTGGGTAACAATGGACTCTTTGTCTACAACCCTGCCTTTGTGGCTCATCATGCTCCACAGCATCTGCCAATCCTCCTTCCAGGTATAGAGGAGCTCAAGAGGGCCTGATGTTGGGTTTGTTAGAGCCTTGCTAGTGAATTGTCCATCTCAGCGAGGGGCAAGGACTCTTACTTTTTTAATCCCAGGTTTCAACACCACTGTAGCAAGTTTGGAGTTGTGGGAAGGAGAGGGTCTGAAGCCCAGGGAGTGGAGGCTTCGTCCTCAGATTGTGAGCCAGAAATTCTACAATAGCTTGGTCCCAGACTTGGGTCTGTTTGGATTTGTTCACTCAAGATGACTCAGTTTCCCGTTTACTTTTCTCCTCGAGCACTGCTGATCTCGGATGCACTAGCACAGGATTCACCCAAGACCAAATTGTATGCCTTTACACCAATGAGCCTCCACCCAGAAGCCTTTTGAGGAGTCAGGATTTTGTGTCAATTCTGGAGGAATCTCCTTCCCTTTGGGAAAGATATGCTTTCTCTGGCCCAATGCCGGTTTTGGCATCCTCAGCTGATGATATGGAGGCTTTGGGTTTGGCCCTATTCTGACTCTTAAGTGATTATTGCTTTTGGCCTTGTCATTTTACAGTGGGGAATAAAATCCAAACCACAAGCATGTGCTTGCTATGTAAATATGACAGATATAACCTCAGTAATCCATATGCAACAGACATTAAAATCTCCATGTTCTTATTTGAGTATTATTTACTTTGCTCCCCAGGAATCACGACTGTGCTTACCATGACGACTTTGAGTACCATTGCTAGGAAGTCCTTACCCAAAGTGTCGTACGTCACGGCTATGGACCTCTTCGTATCAGTGTGCTTCATCTTTGTTTTCGCCGCTCTGATTGAGTACGGAACGCTCCACTACTTTGTGAGCAACCGCAAGCCGAGCAAAAAGAAAGACAATAAGAGGAAAAATCCTGTGAGTACTCCTCCTAAAACTATTCACATTATCAACTACCAATACAACAATATTATAAAGTTTATTAACCACTAGTATTTCTATTTACTACTAGTATTTCTAATTCAATGATTTGTCTATGTGAGAACTGCAATTGTTAGTTTTTTTTAGGGTTGGGGATTAGCTGCTAATTTTAAAGTCTATCCAAGGTTGAGTACTCCAAATAATAGCACTCTTCCACAAGTTAGCAAGCTACCTAGGCAGCATTTCTAGGCTTAGTGTGCTCCCAATGTGAAGACGAAACCTCGCTTTGGTGAAATTCTAAGGCAGCATCACTTCTGGATGAGAATGATATTGCTTTGAGTTCAGTGTAAAGAAAAAAGGTAGTGTATATTTTTATGTTAAAGTCTGTTTAAATGTGCAAAACTAGTTTTGTAGTGAAATAAACCTGCCAAAAAGCATCCAGAAAGTGTCCAGCAGGCATGTGAATTATGTGTGCTTGCTACAGTTTTGTGTTGTTAGCTTAGCAATTAAGGCTTTATTGTTAACACTGTAGGAATCCACTTTGAGTGTATCATGTGAGGAAAGCTATTCGTGATGCAGCTAAGTGTGATCATTAGTTGTTGTCTTTGAAAAGCATTTCTAATTAGTCACTAATGAGTTTCCATTACGCCTGAGTAGGCGGTGCACACTGAGTTTGGAGCATAAGTGTGCATGCTTTACTCTGAACTTCCTCTACATGTGGTCCGATTTGCCATCATGGACCACCTCTGTCAAACAGTGTCACTGAGCAGTGATGACCTTAATCTGAATCATTCCTGCAGCAGGTTTGAAGTGCAGCCTTAGATTTTCATCTCAGCAGGGCGCTCATATCCGTACCGTGAGGAGGGCTGATCTCAGCAAATGGGGTCGTTCCACTTTCAGATGATTAAAGGGGTGCCAGAAATGTCTTATTTGATTTGGGGGTTTCGAATGTCAGGCAGATTAATGAGTAATGATTTTCAAACCACATCCGACAGTTCGGTTCCCAGTAAAAGGGACGCTCTGAAGTGAAACTCTTCAAAAAAAAGCACAACAAGCTTTTGCTGAAGAAGCGTTTTGATCTCTGCAGAGTTGAAGTTTCCTCTTTAGATGATTATGTTCGTCTTTTCTTCTTTGGTAATGATTGTTTGCCCTTATATGATTAGAGACCTTATTTGTCCAAGCTCTAAATTCTGACAGGCCTAATGGTTTATATAGTATATATGATTGTATTTTTGAGTGTATTTGAAATGAGTGCACTTTGCAGATGTGTTTTCCTTTTGAATGAGCAGTCCATTATAGTCTGTATTTTACGACATGCAGTGAACCTGTTAATATATGCTGTCTTGCACACCCTTCCTCTGTGTCTATGTATATGTGTGAGGTTGCAGTAATTTGTTCTCTTTCCACTTTCAGAGTCTTTTTTTCATTATACTGTATGTTCGTTGTTATTATTGTTGGTTTGTTTGTATTTGTTTGTTTCAGTTTCTAATATTTTTTTTGTTTCCTGTGTGGACAAAAGCTCCTGCGGCTCTTTTCCTCAAAGGTATATTGCTCATGTAAAGTTCACTAATCATGCATGTTTCTGCATTCTGCTCAACCACACTGCTCTTGTGTCTGGTCTTTAGATTCACTGCACTAACTTCTAGTAAGTTTAGCACTGAACCTCCTGTGCTGTGAAAAGCAGTGGGGCACACTCGCCTCTTATTTTACTTTAATGCAATAAAACAACAAAAACGTGCATCGTTCTTTCAGTTAAAAAGTGTCCGCCTTCCTCCTCCTCTGCGTGTTTGAGGCTTTAAACCTGACAGAAACAGTCAGCAGAGCCTTAACAGCTTGAAATAGACAACCACACTGATTCGCCTAATCCCAATTAAAGAGCATGCGCCTGATGGCTTTGGCAGATTTAGCTGTAGTTATCTTTTAAAAGTCAATGTGCAAGAGGGCACAGGCCTACATTTAGCTTCTATGAAGGATTAAAAGATAGTTCTCAAGAATTCGGAAAAGACCAAATTAGATCAATGTGAAGACTATACCAGTGGTTCTCAACTAATTTTGCTTCAGGACCTAATTTTGTAATAATTTGACAAATTATTCATGTTTTCAATCTTAAATTTAGCCAAATTCACAACATGTGAGTATGCACATAAATTTGTTCTTAACCTTGTTCTGATGATGAATTTCTAGTAGGCTATTCTGAATGAGTGATGGAACCCCCTCCAAAAAACACACGTTGTTTTCATCAAATGGAAAATTGTATATGATTATGGTTCATACTAATATGCTTATTGTTTTCCCCTGTGATCCGTTCAGATGTACAACCTATTTTTGTCTCACAGCCCACCAGTTGAGAACCACGGTTAAAAACAAAAATAAAATCCTAAGTCTAGATAAATAATGTAAGACAGGAGAGGGACTTTCTCTTTGAAGGTTGTCGTATTTCATTCAGTTAAAGCTGCGAATTCCACTGTATTTGTTTCTTTCCACATGGCAGGCTATTTGTGCTCTTGTGCTTTCCTAACGCTTCTGCGAAACCCTTTGAGAAGCGAGTCACGTGACCCGATTGCGCTCAGCCTCAGGTGGCTCTGTCCTAAATGCTACATTAATGTGCACCCGGAGAAGCCAGCGTGAACAGCTGGCCGTGCTTCGTTTTTCAAAGGGATTTGAAGCACTGTTCCAGTGCTGGGCAAAATGATTGTGAATCCAGAAATGTGGATATGTCCCAATGATTCTATTTCTCTTGGTTTGAATGGGAAATATTTACATGGAGGTCTCATAACATTTGTGTATTGCATTTTTAGACTTATATTTTAGTACTGCTGCTGGCCAAGATATAAGACTGAAAGTATATTAATACCTAATTATTTAGCTGTTCTGTGTTGACACTTAGTACCATGTTAGACAGAGCCATGTGGTCTCACATGGGAAACGTTGCTGTCGTGACTTCTAGGGTCCCACTTTATATTAAGTGGCCTTAACTACTGTATACTTACATTTAAATGAATCATTTGATACAATGCACTTATTGTGTACATACACATTCCTACTTGGTAACACTTTTTTTAAGGTGTCCATAATACAGAGTAATTACCTAGTTAAGTACTTAGTAGTAGCTGCTGTACTTACATGAATCAAAATGTAATTACCATGTAACTAAGTTATGGAACAGCCTGTAATTATAGTTTGTAATTATGTTGATGTAATAGACAGCTACTGTTACACATACGATGCAGACGGAGTCTGTTACACAGCTACTAGTACACTTAAGTACAATCTTGATACACTTTATTTTAAGTAGTTTATGTTTGTGTAATATTCTGTAATTGTAATGTAATTAGAAAGGTATTACATGTATTTTAGCTATATACTGGTGAGTTAAATCAAACTAAGGTGTACAGTGTAGATACACATGAAGTACACTTAAGTACAATCTTGATACACTTTATTTTAAGTAGCTTTTGTTTTTGTAATATTCTGTAATTGTAATGTAATTAGAAAGGTATTATATGTATTTTAGCTATATACTGGTGGGTTAAATCAAACTAAGGTGTACAGTGTAGATACACATGAAGTACACTTAAGTACAATCTTGATGCACTTTATTTTAAGGAGCTTATATCTCTGTGATATTCTGTAATTATAATGTAATTAGATACACATGAAGTACACTTAAGTACAATCTTGATACACTTTATTTTAAGTAGCTTATGTCTATATGATATTCTGTAATTTTAATGTAATTAGATACACATGAAGTACACTTAAGTATACTGGTGGGTTAAATCAAACTGAAGTGTACAGTATAGATACACATGAAGTACACTTAAGTACAATCTTGATACACTTTATTTTAAGTAGCGTATGTCTGTGTAATATTCTGTAATAAGAAAGGTATTACATGTATTTTAGCTGTGTACTGGGGGTTAAATCAAACTAAGGTGTACAGTATAGATACACATGAAGTACACTTAAGTACAATCTTGATACACTTTATTTTAAGTAGCTTATGCCTGTGTACTTACATTTATAATTATGTTGTATAAAGTCTGCAACACATATGTAACATGTTTTGGTTACATAAGCAGCTGTGTAACAGTCTCGGTGTGAATCATATGTGTCTCTATTACATCTACATAATTACAAACTATAATTACAGGCTGTTCCATAATTTAGTTACATGGTAATTACATTTTGTTTCATGTATGTACAACGGCTACTACTAAGTACTTAACTAGGTCATTACTATGTATTATAGACACCTTAAAATAAGGTGTTACCTTAAAAGTACATGCATGTAATTACATCTGTAATTAATTTCATAATTACACTGTTGACCCATGCCTTACATCTTATATTCCCCGTATCGCACCTCAATAGCAAGGAAAGTGTTTTGCAATACAATATGAACCAAATAAGCACATTGCACTTATTTTCTGATGTATGTACAAAGTAGTTACGGCCACTTAATGAAAAGTGGGACGCAGTCTAGTAAGTAAATGATGCAGTTATGCTTTATTTCTGCATGATGCATATACTAGTGTAATATAATCATCGCACAACAATATAAAACACTATAAAACACAGCTATAATAGAAATGTAATATCATTTGCTATTTAAGCATTAAAGAAAGAAATAAACATAATGAAGCCTGTTTTTATTGCAGTTGCACATCATTTAATGCATTCTACCTGCAATATTAGGTGCAAAGCATCCACTGACAGACGCCCCTGACCGCTGGTCGAGATGACCTGTGTATTTGACGGGACTCTTGCTGATTTTGTGTTCTGCTCTAAAAGCAGGCCCCCACTGTGGACATTCGCCCGCGCTCAGCCACCGCCATCCAGATGAACAACGCCACCCACATGCAGGAGCGAGACGAGGAGTACGGCTACGAGTGTCTGGATGGGAAGGACTGCTCCAGCTTCTTCTGCTGCTTTGAGGACTGTCGCTCCGGAGCGTGGCGGCACGGCCGTTTGCACATCCGTGTCACTAAGATAGACTCTTACGCCCGCATCTTCTTTCCTACTGCATTTGGTCTATTCAACGTAGTTTACTGGTTTTCCTATCTCTATCTTTAAAATAGTTATTTTATGTTACAGATTCCAGCAAGACCCCTTCTTGGAAACATAAACCCACTGAAAACATTGAAGTTGCATTGTGTTGTTGTTGTTGTTGTTGTTTTTCCAGTCTACGTAATATTTTCGAAAGCGCATTTTAGATCTTTTTTTTTTGCATTTATGTAATGTGGAATTGTTGGTTTGTCTCTGTTTACATCTTTTCTAGGAAGCATATCTTGTGCATAAAGCAAAAGTTGTAGCAAAAAAAAAGAAAACAAAAAAGCGCAGTCAGTGAAAACCTGCATATGTACGATTATTCCTGACATGTCCAGAATCATGTAGAGTCAAGATCTGAGCACTGCATGCATGCATAGCCCCTAAAGAGATGTTGGGAACCTTCTTCAAATGCATGGCTGCAAAAGTCAAGCCTAAGTGAGGTAAAAGCAATCAATCATATCCGAGAATTGATTTGCATACGCTCTTATTACTTGTGCATTCTAAAGCGCAAATGTAAAAATTGAAGTGTTTCTATGCCATTTGTAACCTTGCGGTTTTTCATGTGTGGTCACGGCTGGTAATCTGTACAAATGTTGTAAATATATGAAAACTGTATAATGTAGTGACAGACATCATACTGCATGCACCTTTTAGGCCAAAAATGATCAAGAGTCTTGTCATCAGTTAATAAAAAGCAAAAAAGGGTCAGGAATGCTTAACTGGAAAAGTTCAGGCTACATTTTGCATCATTTCTTGCCACTATTAGATGTCAGTCATTTATACAGGAAATGCACAATGATTTTGTTACATGTATAAATAAGTACGAGTAAGCATCGGTATTCTTGGATATGTACCCAGATTACTCCAGCTCCTCGTGCTGGGGTGCGTCTTCTGATCATTACTCTGGACATGTTTTACCCTATTTTATTATTGTTATTATTTGATTTAGTTTGAACTAAGATGGTTTAAAGCGTTTACCAGCACCGTAGAAACATGTTGTCAAACAAAATGTCTTATTTTTGGTTCATGTGTTAATAATAAATTGGGCTCAAATGCAGGAGGAGCGTCACCATTGCACTCAATACTAAATACAAAAACTTATTTCAGTAAATAATCTGTAGATGGATATGTTAATAATGTGTGTGTTACTCCGCTTCAGTTTCGTTGCATTTAGCAAATGCATGCATGTAGTAAATATTATCTTTAGATAGAACATTAACATGCATACATGGGAAACAATTTTCAAACTATCGTTAATAAAATGTAACATATGCAAGCACGAACAACTTTCTATTTTAATAACCCGTCAACTTTAGAAATCTCAGTCCAGGTTAGTAACTATGTCTATGATTGATAGCTCAAGTGTTATTACCGAAAAAATACACGTACAAAACAAATGCAACTAAAACACTGGACAAAAATATGAGATGTGCCAAAGTATGAAGGTATAATCAGTTTTGTTCTCCACTGCTGCAGTCAAAATCAATGCTTTTTGTGTGCAACTGTGTGGTAGCAACATGACAGATAAGCAAATGTTTCTGGTTCCATCATTAATACATGATCACAGTTTGATTTTCAATCCCTGTGCATTAACACGAGCATACGGCACGGTTGTGCATTGTGTGGCATGTATGCATCTTGATATGTTTGCATCATACACGTGAGCATGGTTCATTTTTGATTTGTTTATACTCGTATTAAAATGAGATGTCTTTTGAGAAATATCAACTCTACTATCAGCCCTTTGTAGAATCAGTTACACTATAATAATCACACAAGCTTGATTCGTTGTTGATTCGTTGTCCTGGAAATCAACAGCCACAGCCCAGAGATATATCAGCTATATGTGCTGTGTATTATTTACTGTGGGACACATGGATGTGGTGTGAATGTGGAGCGCTTCGGTGCCAAACTATGAACCGTTTTGCTTTCTACCATCGATTTAAATAACTTGTTTCAGCAAGATTTCTGTTTTTACTCCCAGCGGAAATATTCAATTTACATTTTTTATGAAATGCAAAAAGAAAATTGGACATGCTTCTAATAATGTAGAATCACCAGTTTTGTTCCGTTCTCACTGTTTCTTTGTGTTTTGAGGATTTTATTTTATTTAAGATTATTTTCTGACATGAGTTTTTCTTCCTTTTACGATATCATATTGCAATATCAACTTGTGTCAAGGAGAGCTTGTTTGGGAAAATGAATAATTATTGACTACAAACCATGTAAAGAATATTCAGATTTGAATTTAGATCAAACAGTCAGATTAAAATACAATTTTGTTGAAAGTTTTAATTTTGTAGTAATGTTGAATCAGGAAAAAAAACATCACAAATCAAGTTTGAAGACTTAACACCTTTTGCACTTTCTGGTAATTGGTGTGTGTGTGTGTGTGTGTGTGTGTGTGTGTGTGTGTGTGTGTGTGTGTGTGTGCGTGCGATGTGTGTGTGTGTGAGGTGTGAGTGAGTGAGTGGTGTGTGAGTGAGTGAGTGAGTGAGTGAGGAGTGAGTGAGTGAGTGAGTGAGTGAGTGAGTGAGTGAGTGAGTGTGTGTGTGTGTGTGTGTGTGTGTGTGTGCGTGCGTCTGTCTGTGTGTGTGTGTGTGTGTGCGCGGCGTGCGTGCGTGTGGTTGCTTACAGACATGCCTCCCACACTTAATATTTTTCTTAATCAGAATTGTAGTCTTGTTTTCAGATAAAAAGATGCACTTATCTAAGAAGATATGAAGACTTGTTTGCAGAGAATATATCTTGATTTGAACCCTTTCTTCATCATATAAACTTGAATGGAGATTGTTATATTAATGCTTAAAACAAGATGAGTTTTAAATGGAGTATAATTACATTATGCAATTTAGTTTTTTTATGTGAAATCTGATCTAATGTGTTATCATTTTTCTTTGCTCGTGTTTCTTTAGTACAATAACTGTACCTGAGCTTTATTGCTAATGGTATCTTCCAAACATGATCTAAATTGTTCAAAGGTTTTATATTGTATCGTTTCACTAAAGCGGCAGGTGGTTGTTTGGGTTTGCACAGAAACATATTCATATGGATAAAGCATTATTAAAATCTGAATTTGTTCGCCCCTGCAGGTGATTTCCATCATCGATGATATTGCACAAATATAACCAGATGTATAAATGGAAAGTAACAAATACAACCTTTGTGAAGAGCACGTGTAAATAATACATATTGTTACATACTTTATTGCCTGCTTCTATAGCAGTAATGACAAGCTGCAAAGCAAAAAGATTGAAAATACGCTCTCAGCTGTTCAGCATATCTATATATTTATTGTAGTGTATTAAAAGCACACTGATGATTTCATGTAAGGGTTTGCATTATATATGCACTGAAATCCTTTTCTTAAAGGAGAAGCTCAGAGCGGTGTCATTTTTCAATAAAATATTGCATTTATAAGGTGTATGGATATATTTCTTAAATGAGATGAAGTATCAGAGACTATTGTGATTGTATTCCACTACAATATTCATAACGAAATAAATAGCAAATGACCAATATGAGCAAATACTGGTGTTTTATGAACATACTGGGTCAAGGTTAAGAGACAAAATCGCATTTCTATGTAAATACAGCATATTATTGAATGCACAAGATTGACAAACATCAGCATTATTTTTTATGACACAGTTAACATGCAACAGGCAGTAAATTCAATGAAAATTAAATTCAATTATTGAAGTGATTATGGCAGCAGTGATTGTAGTCAGATCATTTGTGTGTAAATAAATGACAATCTGTTAGATTACACATACTTTTTTTGATGCCACATACATTTAAATAGCATAATCTTGTACTATTTGTGGCATAAAAATACAATAAGTAGGAAAATATTCTATCCTCACATACCTACAAGTGCCTCATAAAAACAGATTCTTAAAGGGACAGTACACCCAAAAAAGAATACTGTCATCGTTTACTTACCCTTGTGTTGTTCCAAACCTGTACGAGTTCACAAAAGATTAACACAAAATATATTTTGAAGAATGTTTGTAACAAAGCAGTGACTGGGAGCCATTTACTTCCATAGTATGGAAAAAATATGCCATGGTCTGTCTGAATACTCTATTCTGATTGGCTGGTAGGTGTTGATTAAATTCGTTTAACTGCACAGGTAGTTCCAGGTCAGTTTAATCACGTTCCATATTAATGCACTGCTTTAATTGATGCACACAAACCAACACGCATCACTCGCGCACACACACACACATGGAGAGAGAGAGAAAGTGAGAGAGAGGTCAAAGATCACAGATTGTGCTGCACACACACACACACGGAGAGAGAGAGAGAGAGAGAGGTCAAAGATCGCAGATTGTGCTGCACACACACACACACACACGAGAGAGAGAGAGAGATCACAGATTGTGCTGCACACACACACACACACGGAGAGAGAGAGAGATCACAGATTGTGCTGCACACACACACACACACACACATGGAGAGAGAGAGAAAGTGAGAGAGAGAGGTCAAAGATCGCAGATTGTGCTGCACACACACACACACGGAGAGAGAGAGAGATCACAGATTGTGCTGCACACACACACACACACACACAGAGAGAGAGAGAGAGAGATCACAGATTGTGCTGCACACACACACACACACACACACACGCGCGCGCAACGAGGTGATAAAATCACTGTTTTTGAAATAATTGTTTGTAGAGAGAGACGGCGGTTGCCTAGAGCGCCACCAGCTGGAGGGGGTGCCGATGAGCGCACGTACTGGTACTACATTTTAACAGGGTTGTGATCAAGAGTGGCAAGGACACCCTACAATATGATTGCCGCCCCCGTGGTCATTCTGACGATGCCTGTATGCTATTGGATCAGAGTGCTGTCAAATGCTGCCTCTGGTTGTTGCATGCAAAGTTTGCCTTTGGATTTGGAGCACTCAACAATGTCATTAGAGATCAATGGGTTCTGTTCGTGTTTTGGCAAGGTACGGCTTTTTTTTGTGCAAGTTAAAATATTAAAATTATAAAAAAATAAAATAAAATAAATTATACAAAATGCACAAAATCAGTATCTTGTTTAGAAAGTATTTGTGGCAGTCTAGAAATCATGTTTCATGTGAAACTGGTCTAAAAGGTGTGCCGTGTGCGTTTTTGCGCCAATACATTGTTAAAGGTTCAATGTGTCGTGTAATATTCCCATATACCTTTTCAGCCAATGAAAAAATATTGGTGTAGTAAAATTAGCTAATTCACAAGATCAATTTTATTAACTTTATTAAATCGCTTTGTCAAATTGGAATGGAGTGGGCTCTGGAGCGGACTCTGTGGGCTCACGGAATGGAGTGCTCTGAGCGGCTCTGGAGCGGACTCTGAGGGGCTATGGAAGGGCTCTGGAGCGGACTCTGAGGGCTCAGGAACGGAACGGGCTCTGAAGCGGACTCTGTGGGCTCACGGAGCGGCTCTGGAGCAGAGTCTGTGGGCTCACGGAACAGAGCGGGCTCTGAAGGACTCTGTGGGCTCATGGAGCGGCTCTGGAGCGGACTCTGTGGGCTCACGGAATGGAGCGGGCTCTGAGCGGACTCTGTGGGCTCACGGAGGAGCGGGCTCTGAGCGGACTCTGTGGGCTCACGGAACGGAGCGGGCTCTGGAGCGGACTCTGTGGGCTCATGGAGCGGGCTCTGGAGCGGACTCTGTGGGCTCACGGAACGGCGCGGGCTCTGGAGCGGACTCTGTGGGCTCACGGAGCGGGCTCTGGAGCGGACTCTGTGGGCTCACGGAACGGAGCGGGCTCTGGAGCGGACTCTGAGGGCTCACGGAGTGGGCTCTGGAGCGGACTCTGTCAGCTCACGGAACAGAGCAGGCTCCGCAACTAACTCCACCCTGAAGGCTGTACCGCTCAGACTAAGAGCCAGGTTTATGTAGTCCACCAGCGACTCCTCTGTCAGTAAGGCATCCGGGACTTGAAGGGCTCGGCCAGGCCTCCCCAGAGGAAGACCATGAGGGAGGTCTTATCTGTCGCCGACCGACTTCCCAGAAGTGCACGGCATACTCCTCCATACTCCCGCCTCCTGACGGATGTTGCAGAGTTTCCCCGCTGGACCCATGTCTGCTGGTTGAATTTCTGTCACGGTACGAGCAAGGGGCACCGAGGAACAACAGGGATCTGGGTCCAAGTGTAGGTAAGCATCTCTTTAATAAACAAAAAGGCCAACAGGCAAAAAACAAACAGAAAACAGAGTGGGACACCACAAACGGCAACACAGTGCTAGTGTCCTAGAGAGCAGGGAACAGAGCGATTACTGAAACACAGTAAAGCATATGAAGAGCTCTTTTCCAAAACGCGATAAACGCCAAATAAAAAAAAAATGAGTTCGTCATGCCATTTTGCTGTGTACTGAACCTATTCACTGCTCCATCAATGTTTCATGCCATATTTCCTTGTTTAAAATGTACTGCAAGATGCAGTTCTTTTGAACCTGTTTTTTATATATCCTCTCGACCAATCAGAATTCGAATCCAACATGTTTGTTTGTGCTCAGTCTTCAAAATGAGTGCTTTAAACTCTAATAACACTTTTGATGGCCTGGATGAGCCAGTGAGACCTACACCTGGGGTAGAAAACGCAGACTGGACAAAGAAAATCACAAAAATAAAGGTGTTGTTTAACCGATTGCACATCAACACAAGGCTGGTGCGATCGGTTTATAGTATGAGTCCCTAATGTCATCATGTCTTTTTTAAAGACATAAACCAACATAAAAAAGGATGGATTTGTAGCGTAAAAAAAAAAAAAAAACCTGCATTTATAACCTACAATATTGTTGTTTCATTTAACAATCATTGTTTACCATGTTCAGACTGAGCCAACAGACCATTTTAACATGATAAATTGAATATTAACAAAATGTATGGGTCTAGGTAAAATGTCATTTTCATGAAAACTATTAAAATGGATTTGGAAAAGAGCTCTTCATATATACATGTATACATATCAGTGGTGGGCAAAGTACACAGATCAAGTACTTGAGTAAAAGTACAGATACGTATAATAAAATATTACTCCATTAAAAGTAAAAGTACTGCTTTTTCAATTTTACTCGAGTGAAAGTACAAAAGTACTCAATTTTTATGTACTTGTAAAAAGTACTGATAGACAGATTTATTTTGCAATTTTATATAGACTACTTTATTTCATTTTATATTAGCACATATTTGTATAATCATACTGCCCAAAATACCTGGGTTTTCCCAAAATAACCACTATATAGAGTCAAGATATATATTTTGTTGATATGGACTACGTTGAGAGTGATGTAGTAATGTTCGCTGTGAAGCTTACACTGTCATGTACCTGAGAGAAAACAGATTTCACCATCTAATCTTCACCAGTAAGAAAAAAGTGTTTTAGAACTTGTTGTTTTGCAGAACGTCAGTTATATATGACATGAGAATTAGGCCTGAAATTAGGAAGAACATTTTAAGGAAAATCTAATTATATTTTCATAAGGATTTTTTTTTCTTCTCAAACCTTGTCTGTGGTGTAAAACCCCTGGCCCAATGCCCCCAGAGGGCATCACTTCCCACTCTGATAATTACTGTAGTTACTATGTTCTGAACATCACATCCTTTCTTTTTCCCTCAGATGGAATCTATCTAGGAGGCTGAAGAAAGATATTTGGACTTTATATCTAAACATTTCCTCAACTTAACACCAGCAAGCTTGTTAGCTAGACAGTTAGCATCAGCTAACAATATTTACTTATTTTCAGTATGGTTATGAATAAACATTCATATCTGTCTACTCGGCTAGTTGATCTAAACAATATAAAAATGTATACTGTTGATAAACAATATAAAAACAGAGTCACAGGTCTAAATGCAAAGCATTTTAATAAAACTGCTAACGTTACAGCAGCGGGGAATATGAACGTGCATGAGTTATTTTATTTAATCGGTGTTATTTTAATGTTTTGTTTTTTGACCTAAAACATAACGTTAGAGACACTGATGTTGTCTGTCTGCATTCAAGCATTTCAGTGGGCTTAAATAGATCACCCTTTACAGCAGATTTAGTTCACAAACAACTGACAGTTTTGACCTAAATATTATTTTCAGTTACAATAATTAATCCTAAAATTCGACATTAGTAACGCATTTTCACAGCATCAGTAGCGCGCCACGAGATCTCCCGGTTCTTTACTTGTGTGTTCACTTCACTGAAGAAGACTTCTAAACGGATCATTTGAATCAGTGAGTCGTCGACTCGAGAACAGCTGCAATCGGGTCATTGCAATTTGTGAATGAATCGCTTTGTTGTTTGCGAACCTATTGAACAGGTTCATTGAAAGAATCAGTTTGTTCATGAATCAGACACTCTCTCTCTCTCTCGGAGCACGTGATGTATCACGTGAGTAACGATATGTTTTATGAAATGTAGTGAAGTAAAAGTACGATCTTATGCTTTGGAATGTAGTGAAGTAAAAGTAAAAGTTACTCAAAATAAAACTACTCCAGTAAAGTACAGATACTTGAAAAATGTACTTAAGTACAGTAACGAAGTAGTTGTACTTCGTTACTGACCACCACTGATACATATACATACAATACAACCAGACAGAGCAGCAGGAGTGTGGTGTATAAATAGTCCATGGTGATGGGGAACAGCTGGGAGTGTGATGAGTGGCAGGTGTGTGGTGTTAGAGCAATTGAGTCCAGGAAGACGGGAGGTGGCGCCCTCTGGTGGTGAGAGGGATCATTGCCAGGCCTGGAGTCTGGACTCATGACAGTGATTTACAAATAGGCCTATTGCATTCAGGTTTGTGGAACTCTCAATGCACTGAATTTCCACAAATTAGTGTCGTTACTATGACAACAAATTTGAATGTGACAAGAAACTGATGTCTGAAAAAGAAATTACATAATATAATATAATATAATATGTAATTTGTAAATGTACCACTGTTGTTATTTAAGATTTTAGTGTTTACATTTAGTGTTTTGTTTTATTTTATTTTGTAAGTAATCTTAATTATTTTATTTGGGTGTGGAAGTTTGAGGGGGGTCTAATAGGGATTTCGCCTAGGGCGTCAAAATGGCAATAAACGACCCTACACACAAATGTCATCTCTCTCTCTCTCTCTCTCTCTCTCTCTCTCTCAATCGACAATTAATTGAAATACATGCTATAATTAATTCAATTAAATGTGCTTACTGCACTATTTCATCTCTGTGTCTGATTTTAGCTGGCAGAATGCTAGCGCTAACGAGCCATAATTGACAAAAATAACCATAATTTGTACCTTTCCGGTCAAATATTGCACTGCAACGAATGTTCTGTATGTATGCTCTCTCTAAGGTTTAATATACACAGATGAATTGTTGTAATTAATATTGTTTGGGTGTTAGAATCAAGATCGCTATCTTTTAACGAGTAACCGGTCAACTGCATTGCCTGAAAACCTTCACACTTTGAGCACAAAAAATGACTTTAATCTTAAAACACTTTGAAAGTAAAAAATCACTAAGAACTTGCGTCAGATGATCAAAAATCACACACTACAGCACCAGCCTTAATGTTTTAATGAATGATTTAATAGGACTCGCAGGAACATAAAATACAGTGTGAGGTGGCCCCAGCTTCTAAAGACATTCAGTTATTTTTCTGTACATGAAACGACTGGATTGGTCCTTTATGTTCCAGCATATCCTGAGGCTAAAAGACATCGTATCCTTTGAGATGATTGAGTGTTCAGCAAACATGACTTCTGAGCACAACTGCAGAAATTACCCAGAAACACACTCCTAAAGACCAGTGACATCATGCCAAACTCTATAACCGGAGGGTCACAGGTTCACCTTTCACAACCTTCAGAGGGAAACAGTGTTTTAATGGCCAGCCATGAGGAGAGAGGCATGAAGAACGTTTAGCAGATTTTCATTATTGGGTGCACTATACGTTTAAGAGTATTTTCCAGCAGGTAGAGAGAAGGTTGTGCACAGCGTTGGGTGTAACGCGTTACTATAATTCAATTAGTTATCCACTGAAAAAGTCACTTACTGTAATTACGGTTCATTTTTAGGTAATTTAATTACAGTTACTTATACAGTACTTGCGTTGCATACTGTAAATAATTTCAATAGTTATAAAATCCATATTGAATTTGAAATCTAAAGATAAAATTGAATGCAGCATCTTTAACCCTGTCTTCGCTTTCAGTTTTTCCTGATTCAGAGAGAAACCTTAAATACTCAGATACAGATAAGACTCGAATCAATCGAATCTAAAAAGGACCTACTTTACTGACAATAACAGAACATTGTGCTTTTGTAAAATAAACAAAACAAACATGGTGCACTTTCTGCCATCTACGTCTCCATGAGCAACGTTCTACGCATCACAAACTGAGCGAATACTAGACACAGAGACATGAGATATATGTCTATAGAAAGCTTGAAGTGTTTACTTTTAAATGAACGAATTAGAATTTGAAAACGAATATTCTCTGATTGTGTAATCTGTATGAAACTAAAGCGATGTACAGTCTCTTGTGTATAAGGACCTACTGTTTCCATTGCTTTTCTTGTTGGATCTTTATGTTGTGTTTGTCCCAGGTCCTATAAAAGAAAATTGAGCAACCATCTACACACAGTGACACATTCAGCGTAAGTCGATGGGGTCCAGTATTGTTAAAATGTCATATTTCGTGTTCCACAGAGGAAATAAATGCATTTGGACAGAATTGTTTTTAATGTTTTTTTATGGCTGAACTATCTCTTTAATTGAATTCATTGTATATGCATGATCTGGAAACATCTTCACTCCCACTTACAAACATTTTTCCATTAATACTCTTATTATGAAAACCTGTGGTGGTTTATACTGCAGTTGTTCACTTGTATACTTGATGCACAACCTAAAAACATTTTTAATTAAATGAAAACTGTTAATTTTAAAGGTTTACTAAATGCAGTTGTTCAATGCATTTGACCAACCTACAAAACCAATATCAATGTAAATGCAATGCAGCCTGTTAATTAAGAGATTTTATCATCTAAATGCAGTCATCCATGTTAATCAGTTCCCACACCCATTTTACAGCCTGTTCTATAATTCATCCTAAATGCCATGACCTTGACTGATTATCACTCGGCTTGCAACATTTTTTGGCCCACTGGCTGTTGACTTGAGCAGAATTTTAAAATCCCTCGTCCGTATTCCCATCCATGTGTACTCATCAGACCTCACACCCTTTCTCTTACTGCTCTCTACAGGAGAACGACTGAACACACTTACTGCAAAGCAAACCTGAGAACACGTAAAAGCACTGACCTTCGCTTGCTTCAACAAAAAAAAGAATTTGATTACATTTTGACATGGTTTTTATTTAATTCAATCAGAAAATTATGATTTATGATAGACAACATGACTGCGTGAATTCTGCTGAAGTTTGATCATAATTCTATCACATTGATTAATGTCCTCTTCTGGACAGCTCTCATCCATCGCTGCAGGACTTGCTCTGTCACTCAACAGTATTGGAAACTACAACTGCATTTACTGCAAAGCAAAAGTCTGAGAAGCACTGACCTTCGCTTTGCTTCAACAAAAAAAGAATTTGATTACATTTTGACATGGTTTTTATTTAATTCAATCAGAAAATGATGATTTATGATGAACAATATTTTAATTCTGCTGAAGTTTGACCATTTCTATCACTTTGATAATTAACCATGAGTAATCTCTCATCCATCGCTGAGGAAATTAGATGAATGTCACTGATGTACAAGCACAGTATTGGAAACTACAACTGCTTGTTCTTCAAATGATTGGCAGCAAGTTCCTGGGTCAACAAGATGTTGACCCAGGAACTCCACCAAGTGGATAAAAGATGTAGTTCTGCTAACTTTAACATGCGACATGCGACCCTGGAGCACAAAACCAGCCATAAGAGTCCATTTTTAGAAATTGAGATCTATGCATTATCTGAAAGCTGAATAAATAATATTTCCATTTATGTATGGTTTGTTATGATCGGAATCTGAGGGTGCAACAAAATCTACATATTAAGAAAATCACCTTTAAAGTTGTTCAAATTAAGTTCTTAGCAATGCATATTACTAATCAAAAAATCTGTTTTGATATATTTACGGTACAAAATACATTCATGGAACATGATCTTAATATCTAATGATTTTTGGCATACAATAAAAATGTATAATTTTGAGCCAAACATTGTATTGTTGGTTATTGCTACAAATATAGCTGTGCTGCTTATGACTGCTTTTATGCTCCAGGGACACACATATGACAGTAATACTCCTCTTCAGTAATAACTTAAACTTAACTAAAAAAATTCAATTTGATAAGTTGTTGTCTTCTGAAAAGTATGCTTGCTATTAAATGACTTAAAAGGTGTGATAAGCTTTACTCAAGACTGCACAGCCTGCTATTGAACTACATTTTATTAAACTTACTGATATTGGCTTATGTTGGCATGCATTACCACATGAAAGATGAACATAAAATATACATACATATAAGCATTAAAAATATATATTATAGTGTTATGTGTGCACTTGAGAATAAAAATACATCATGGAGCTTCATCTGTGCTGTAAATCTTATAAATCACTAGATGGCAGTGTAGTCGTGCTTTAAGACATGAAGACTCAAAGCACAAGACACTTCTCTTTAAAAGCATACGCCACCCCAAAATAATAATTGTGTCATTAATCATAAATACATTTTTCAATACAAACTCACATATTCCCACAAGCGACAGAAAGAAAGAAAGAAAGAAAGAAAGAAAGAAAGAAAGAAAGAAAGAAAGAAAGAAAGAAAGAAAGAAAGAAAGAAAGAAAGAAAGAAAGAAAGCTATGATCAGAAACATATTTTTTCCCAACAGAGGAATAAACTCATTCAGGTTTGGATCTACTTGAGCTGAGTAACTGATGACATCATTTTCATTTTTGGGTGAACTGTCCCTTTAAGTGAAATATTATAAATATCTATATCATAGTTAGTTGGTTATTGTTCTTATCACGGGTAGCAGTTTAAGAAATAAACCTGCTCATGGATTTGTTGTTTGGTCTAATATGGATATTCTTGGTTTGGTCTAAAGCGGCAAGATTCTGCTCCAATTGGTTTTCTTCGTATGTTTCGTATTGTGTTAGTCCATTAAAACATTACTTATTGCATTACTCGGTTACTTATTATGGAAAGTAATGCATTACATTACTTTTGCATTTCTTTTTTTTTCATCTTTGTTCAGTTCCTTCACACAAAAGCACAAGGCAAACACAGGGCAACGGTGCACATCTCAAAGTATGCAAAACAGAACAGCAACAACAAACATAAAACATATATATATATATAAAATATTATACAAAAATAGCGGGATTTCCATACATTCGTCCTATGCAGCGCTGCCGATGACATTCATGGGCTGCTCTCGCTCTGCTCGATGTGTTTTCTCTTCCGGGAGAAATGCCCAAACAAGGAATTACTCCGTTCAAGACATCATGAAGAGCCATGCTCAAAAGAAAACATACAGAAACTTACCCAAACCCAGAAGGAGTGCATTTGGCACAGACACTCTGTCACATGTCCTAACCATTTTTTGGAAACTTTGGTCATGTTAAGCACGAGAATCCAACTCTTTAACAGTGTAAATAACTGAAATTTATAACCCCCACTCACCCCACCTTTAACAAATAACATACTAACTATTAATAACTAGCAAATTAGGAGTTTATTGAGGCAAAATTCATAGTTAATAGGGAGTTAACAGAGAGTTAACATAAGGTGTTAATAAATCACAAATATAGACAGAAGCCTGACACTTAAAGTCCTTAAAAACAATTTTGGATCACAATGAAGCAGGACATAATATGGGATGTATCAATAATACAAGGCTTTACATACTATTGCATATCATCTGCATAGCTGTGGAACTCAATGTCATAACTGCATAATTTGACCCAGGGGTAACATGTAGATAGTAAACAGAAGGGGACCCAAAATAGATCCCTGAGGGACCCCACAAACTAAAGGAGCATGAGAAGAGGGAGCATCTACGGAAAAAGACCTATTCGACAAATAAGAAATAAACCAATCCAGAGATATACATCTCTGATGCCAACATAGGATTTTAAACGGTTGATCAAGACATTATGGTCCAGATGTTGATTATATCAGGCTAGAAACTGATTTATAGTTCAAGAAGTATTTTACCAATTCTGCCTCTTGTTTTCCAATCGCACAGAAGAATGGCTCTAAAGGGTTTCAGGTATTTCATTGTTCACATGTCCCAGTGGCCATAGTCCACTCTCATATCTTACTGCTTGCATTATATAGATAACCTTTTCTATAATATTTAAGGACTCCTGATCCTAATGGCCCTGTTCTTCCAATAATTTCCTCTTACAACTGTACTTTTGTGAAATAAATATCACCAAAATATATCAAATCATAAAAAATTTGGCTAGCTTCCAAATTCGACAGCTGAAACACTATGTTAATTTCACTAATAAAGTGCGACCGATAGACAATCGCTTGAATATGAAATGAAGTATGAATATGTGGGTGTTTTGGGGTTGGGTCAGGCTTTAGAAGAAGGTACACAGCATCAGGTAATGAGACAATACCTCACGAAAACAAACACAAAGCACTCGTCTGCACTGTAGAAGCACATTCAACATGCTCTAATCCCTTTGGCTAGAGTTGCTGACACTGGCTAACCCTTTAGAATAGGCCCTCTGTCATGATGTGGGAAGTCTTACCAACCAGTCCATGTGCAGCGACACCATTGCTCTATACGTGCTTTAAAGAGAACAATCCCAAACATACCCACATCGCTGAGAGGAACCGGTCAGTGGACACAGGTATGTTTTTATACATTGAATAGTTGTCAAGTATCAGTTCAGAACGTGATGTTTAGAAATGTATTAGTCAAAAACTGCAGTATGCATTCTGATCAAAATGATGGGTTTAAGTTTATTTTGATGGTCTCTTTGACTACAGATACTGTTGAAACTACATATCTACTACCTCTCGTTAGAGTTTAGTACAGTATTAGTGCACTGTTAGGGTTATGGGTAGAATAAGTTGACATGTAGTCAATTATAGTCAGTTGATTATCTGTTGGGACACCATCACAATAAAGAGTAGCCGATATTAAGCAGACAGTCAAATAATACTCTAATGAGAGTTAGTTGACATGTAGGAACACATTTACTTATACACTGTAAAACAATTATAATTGAGAAAACGTAAAAGTTTGAGTGAGTTTTTCTCAACTTTTATTTTGTATAAACTGAAAACAAGAAGTTGAGAGAACTCAAAAATCTGCTTAATCTGGTTGCTTGAAACTTTTACGTTTTCTCAACTTTTGATTTTTTTTACATTGTAGTCACCAGAATGCTCAAAAAGGGACCGTCAAAATAAAGTGTAACCAAATAATGCACCTATTTTCTTTTTATTTGATATATTTATTTAATCAATTGTCCTCTAAATAAATTGAGACTATATGCATATCAAAATCAGCTTTCTTTAATAGGTCATTGTCTCTGTTTTGAGCAAAGCAGTTCATTTCAAATGTTAAAGTATATTTAAACACCTGCAGTCAATCCTTGGGAATTAAAAAAGAAAGAAAAAATGCTTGAAGGCGATCGAGACCTTTCAGCTGTGATTCAGGAGCTCTGGGACAATGACGTCAATCGGCTCAGACCTGGGGTAGATTATCGCATATCTCTGCAGGTAATTCTCACATGTTCCCTGTCTGAATTATATTACAGCTTCACTAGAAATAGACCGATGAGTAATAGTTAAGACCTGCTTTCTGTTACATCCTTTACGTTTGACTCTACTAAAGTGCCAAACGCGTGTTTGTTGACCTAAGGTCATAAGGTCAGCGAGAGCACACAAACATTTGACTCTACTAAAGTGCCAAATGCGTGTTTGTTGACCTAAGGTCATAAGGTCAGCGAGAGCAAACAAACATTTGACTCTACTAAAGTGCCAAACGCGTGTTTGTTGACCTAAGGTCATAAGGTCAGCGAGAGCACACAAACATTTGACTCTACTAAAGTGCCAAACGCGTGTTTGTTGACCTAAGGTCATAAGGTCAGCGAGCACACAAACATTTGACTCTACTAAAGTGCCAAATGCGTGTTTGTTGACCTAAGGTCATAAGGTCAGCGAGAGCACAAAACATTTGACTCTACTAAAGTGCCAAACGTGTTTGTTGACCTAAGGTCATAAGGTCAGCGAGCACACAAACATTTGACTCTACTAAAGTGCCAAACGCATGTTTGTTGACCTAAGGTCATAAGGTCAGCGAGAGCACACAAACATTTGACTCTACTAAAGTGCCAAACGCGTGTTTGTTGACCTAAGGTCATAAGGTCAGCGAGAGCACACAAACATTTGACTCTACTAAAGTGCCAAACGCATGTTTGTTGACCTAAGGTCATAAGGTCAGAGAGCACACAAACATTTGACTCTACTAAAGTGCCAAACGCGTGTTTGTTGACCTAAGGTCATAAGGTCAGCGAGCACACAAACATTTGACTCTACTAAAGTGCCAAACGCGTGTTTGTTGACCTAAGGTCATAAGGTCAGCGAGAGCAAACAAACATTTGACTCTACTAAAGTGCCAACGCGTGTTTGTTGACCTAAGGTCATAAGGTCAGCGAGAGCACACAAACATTTGACTCTACTAAAGTGCCAAACGCGTGTTTGTTGACCTAAGGTCATAAGGTCAGCGAGAGCAAACAAACATTTGACTCTACTAAAGTGCCAAACGCGTGTTTGTTGACCTAAGGTCATAAGGTCAGCGAGAGCACACAAACATTTGACTCTACTAAAGTGCCAAACGCGTGTTTGTTGACCTAAGGTCATAAGGTCAGCGAGAGCACACAAACATTTGACTCTACTAAAGTGCCAAACGCGTGTTTGTTGACCTAAGGTCATAAGGTCAGCGAGAGCAAACAAACATTTGACTCTACACAAGTCGTGTTTGTTAACATTAGTTAAAGCACTAACATGAATAAACAATGAATGACGGTATTTGCATTAACTAACATTAATAAATGCATTGTTCATACATTAACTAATGTTAACAAATGACACCTTATTGTAAAGTGTTACTATTATATGATATAATCACAACTATTGACTGTAATAATAATGAAAGTTTATTAACTGTAACTGTACGTACTGATTATATTAACATACACAACATGTTCTGATTAAAGTCCATATTCTGGTTAAACCTCTATTCTGGTATTTACATACCCTGAATTGAAACAGTACTGTTTATGCACGTTATTATTATTATTCAGGTTTGGTGATAAGCTAAGGTTATGGCAGGCATGCATGATAAAGACCTTTTTGGGAGTTCCTCGAGCTCTGTTTTGTGTGGCAGGGCAAAGCGGGGGATCTGGCGGGTTTAGCCGATGACAACGACAGAGCAGGCCTGCCTTTGTTCACATTCGTTGACGAAAACATCTTCAAAAAGGAGACGTTCCAGGGTAAGAAATGAGCTGATATGTAACATTTTGTTTATTTAAAGGTAGACTGTGGAAGTCTTTTCCCGTTCCTGAAAAACCGTGTTCTTGCCCCTTCCACACATAACAGATATAGTGACCTCATCCCATTCATTTTTAATGAGCGCTTGAGACTTTCGGTGAGGAGTTTAACTTTATGCAAATGAGGAGCGACTCTCTGGTGGTGATAGCAGATGGCAGACTCTAAATCAAATGAACCAATAACAAAATGATGCACACAAAACAGCATTATTATTATTCATTTTTCATTTGCAGGGCTTCTTTTGTGTGTTTTATGGAGGATTTGGCTAATCAGTCCAATAAAAGACTATTAATGGGCTCATGACATGGATTTTTTTAATTATTTAAATATGCTCCTTGAGGTTTACATATAATGTAATAAAGTATTTTGCCCAAAAACAAAAATGTGTAAAATGATAAGTTCTGAGTCTTGCTCCGAAACGATCTGTTTTTAAGGGGCGTGTCCTTTAAGGTTCGTCAGTAGTCAGCCGCTGTTCTGATTGGCTGACGTCACTGCATATGAAACAGTATCAACGCATCTCATTATTGCATATTATTCTCTGTGCCTCGATTACAAAACAAAATCCATGACGCCATTAAAATAAACTCTCCACTTGTTCCTTCCGCTGAGATCCTTCTGATATCTGTCCAGAGCTGTTTAAACCAAACGCGTCGATCTTTCACTGCATTTGTCCTGACGACAGACTCATATCTGTAACTATATCCAGCGTAGACCAGATTTATATTTGATTCTGACCGAACGCCGGTGGGCGGGGCCTATGCTGAGAAGAACACTATTGGTCGATGTCTTGCTCTGGGGGCGTGTTTATGCAAATGTGTAAGCCCAGGTGACGTCATCTTGCCCCTCGGATCCAAACCAGACGTTTTTGCAACTCGATTAAATAAATGCTTTGTTTATAATAAGGAGCATGTTTTAAGTTATTAAACTTGCAGCGTGTTTTAATGATACAAAGACTCTTATATTCCAAGGCTAATTTGATTTCTCATGACCCTTTAACTACTATACTATTTAGCAGATCTGTTATCAGGTGAACATTTCGGTACTGGTTTAATTAAGATTTTCTTCTAGCGGCGAACCACTGAAATTATGAAAAGTTTGACTCTGGAGCACAAAAGCAGTCATAAGCAGCACAGCTATATTTGTAGCAATAACCAACAATACATCTGAGTCAAAATTATACATTTTTATTTTATGCCAAAAATCATTAGATATTAAGATCATGTTCCATGAAGATATTTTGTACTGTATATATATCAAAACGTAATTATTGATTATTAATATGCATTGCTAAGAATTCATTTGAACAACTTTAAAGAAGATTTTCTCAATATTTAGATTTTTTGCACCCTCAGATTCCATATTTTCAAATATTGTCCGATCACAACAAACCATACATCAATGGAAATATTATTTGGAGAAATTGACCCTTATGACTGGTTTTGTGCTCCAGGGTCACATACACAGCAATCACATGCAACTGTTGGGAGCACAGATCTCTACAATCTACCTTTCAGGATCAGGAACATCATAAATATTATAACACTTGCTGCTTGATGGTTAATTCTTCTCTAAGAAAATATGACAAACATAAAGAGCAACTACAGATTTATAAAACTGATCAGATCCTGCAGGGCTCGGTGCATCTAATATGTCAGGACAGGGTTGAAAATAACATGAATCTAAACAAGTTTAGAGATAAATATTTGCATATGTGTCATTTCAGCTTTTATCTCACTTCTGGATAACTATGTAAGTGATACTGGTGAACCGGAGATCGTCACACCGGAGGAAGAACTGGAAAATCACAAGTTCCTGGATTCAATCCTAAAGACCCCCGCTATGAAGGTCAGAACATGATTGATTACTGATCAGCTATGGCAAGCCATTTGGACTTTTATTCATTCTCGATATTAATTCTTGATATCAACAATGTAATTGTCACGTGACAGTGTTAGTTTCTGATAACTGAACGTGTATTTCTGATATCAACAATTGGGAGAGTAATTGTTGATATCAAGAATAGACATTTAAGAATTGTATTTATGATATGTGAAATTGGAATTTCAACTAGTAAGAATTACTGATATCAACAATTAAATTTGAATGGCAGCTTATGGTGAGATTTAACAAGTGAAAACACAATTACAGATATCAACTATTTAATTCTTGATATAGTTTAGTGGTATATGAGACTCAAAAGGTTTGGTAAACTGTGAAATGTGCGGTTGCATGTTGTGCCTGATCCCTGACCAGTTGTGTCAGATACAGTGCTGGATAGTAATTGTATATTTCCTAATATTAGCTGGCCCACAGATATCTGGCTGGGAAGCATCTCTCTCCAGACGACACCGCAGACTTCAAGAAGCAGCTCTATCGCATTTGGTTTGAGCTGTACGCCAGGAGAGGGTCCAGTAAGTGAGTACAGAGGATTCACGACAACACAAAAACCTAATATCAGCATTCAGTCGTAGCTTTGTATGTGGCATGCAAGAACCATCTCTTTAAGACCAATTCTATTTACATGCATTCATTTAGCAGACGCTTTTATCCAAAGTGACTTACAAACGAGGACAATAGAAGCGATCAAAACCAACAACAGAGCAACAATACACAAGTGCTGTGACAAGTCTCGTTATCCTAACGCAGAACACGCAGCAGGGATTTTATTATATAATAAATACAAAGAAAACAGATAGAATGCCCAAAGATTAGCTAGTGTTAGTTTTTTCAAGAATAGAATTATAATACACAGGAATTTATAACAACTATTACAGATTATTCTCAGTCATTTTAATAAAGCTGACTTCAAATGAAAAACATGAATGAAAGATACAAATGAACTGAATTAAATTAGCATAAACCGATACAATTACGTCAATGCTGTAAAAGTGCACAATTTATTCTTTTAAAAATAAAATGTTTTCTGTTAAATTGACAAATAGGTCTACTTCAAATGTAAATTAAGTATTACAAATGAAGATAAATTTGCTAAATAATTTTAAATGAAAAGAATATATATGTTTAATTATTTATAGAATAAAATGCATTGCTGTTACATTTTTTTGTCTCTTATGCTTACTCAGACTCAAATTATTTGATAAAAAAAATACAGTAAAATTGTGACATATTATTACAATTTCAAATAACTGTTTTCTGTGTGAATATATTGTAAGATGTAATTTATTTCCGTGACGCAGCTGTATTTCCAGCATCATTACTCCAGTCGTCAGTGTCACATGATCTTCAGAAATCATAATCATATGCTGATTTGCTGCAGATGTATTGTGTGCATAGATGTGTGAAGTGTGTTACTAAATTCTAAAAAGAATGTTAAAATGTATTCCTATTATGATGTAAATATTTAAACATTCCAAGAATGTCTCAAATATTTTCCACAATTCTATTTTTATTGTGTGTGTGTTCTCTGACTCGCTGACCACATTAATTCAACTCAACTCTACAGAAGCTCCTGGCGTGCCGGTATTTCAACGCCACGGCCCCAAACATCTCTTCAAGCATGCATTTTATAGAAGCATAAACCGAAATAAGGTTATTTTAGTCTATAATGAGAACATACTGTGAGAGAAAGACCTCCCTCTCTGTTATGACAGTATAGCATGAGTATGAAAACATGTGTCATTTATCTCATTGCTGGCAAAACAACATTAAATATGTTAACATAATTAAACATGCATATATCAATTAAGTTTAGTTGCACTAACAGTGTCTCTGTTCAGAAGATCTAAACATAACTTCATGAGCATCATGATGCATTAAAATCTGTCTTTCTGCGCTGTAAATATCATTTCATATGTTAGAAACATCATTTATGTGGGCATTTATTTCTTCACACTATATGAATTATTGATATCAACAATTCAATTTTAAAATTCTAATTCTTGATATCAGGAATTAGATTTATAGTAACAATGTCAATTTTTGATATCTGTAATTTAACAAGTTAAATGTTACCATAGACAGCTATTCAAATGTTAATAGTCGATATCAATAATTAATTTCTTACTGCATATCATAAATACATATATTACTAGTAAAAATGTCTATTCTTGATGTCAACAATAAAATGACAATGTTCATTTCTGATATCTACAATTGGGAGGGTAATTTCTGAAATCAAGACTATACATTTTACTAGAAATATTTGTATTTATGATATGCAGTAAGAAATTAATTATTGATATCAATAATTAAATTTGAATGGCAGTCTATGGTGACATTTAACTAGTGAAAATACATTTACAGATATCAACTATTTAATTCCTGATATCAAGGATTAGCATTGTAACTAGTGAATATTGAATTGTTGATATTAATAATTAATATCTTGTGAAGGAATAACAGTAAAACGGCTTGATATAGTGTGCAAGCTTTACTCTTAAACAGTGTTAATTAGATATAATTGACACATAACTCATTCAGATCTGTCTCCATCCAAGCGGGTCTATGTTTTTCTTCTTCCACCGCAGAAGAAAAGATGCACTGTTTTCTCACTCTGACACACTCTGCTTTGTTTCTCTCTCCACACGAGACCGGACTCGTCTGGCTTCGAGCATGTGTTTGTAGGAGAGACGAGAGGAGGCCGTACTGTCATCGGCTTTCATAACTGGATTCAGCTGTACTTACAAGAGAAACTAGGACACATTGACTACAAAGGATACAGTGGTAATGCCAGCTCTCCACGGGTACGAGACGTTCATCACCTGCTGCAGTGCTTGTCTTTGGGTTACTTTCATTCATTTATTGTTGTCTTCATTTGATTTTTTATTACTGTTTTTTCCTTTCTATTTAATTTTTGATTTACCTCTGTTGTATTCTGTATTTATCTATTTATACTTATTATATTAACAGTAATAATGATTATAATTTGTATTTTATTATTTATTTTTGTGCATATTTTAATTATAAACAAGTGTGAATAAATTAATGAATAAAATATGCACAAAAATATATAAATGACAAAATATGAATTATTATCATTAATTATAAATGCAATGTGTGTGTGTGTGTGTGTGTGTGTGTCTCTGTGTGTGTGTGTGTGTGTGTGTGTGTGTGTGTGTGTGTGTGTGTGTGTGTGTGTGTGTGTGTGTGTGTGTGTGTGTGTGTGTGTGTGTGTGTGTGTGTGTGTGTGTGTGTGTGTGTGTTGTGTTGTCTGTGTGTGTGTGTGTGTGTGTGTGTGTGTCTGTGTGCTGTGTGTGTGTGTGTGTGTGTGTGTGAGTGAGTGAGTGAACTGGTATATAGTTTATGAGGACAAATATGTATAATAACATGGGTATTACATATTACGAAGGTGGTGAGGATGGACACTGCCTATGTCCCCGTAAACCAAAAGGCTTAAAAACATACTAAATGGTGTTTTTTTTTTAAATCTAAAATGCACAAAGTCTCCTGTGAGGGCTAAGTTTAGGTGTAGGGTAGGTGTAGGGCAATAGCACATACAGTTTGTACAGTATAAAAACCATTACGCCTATGGAGAGTCCCTGTAAACCATAAAAAACAACGTGTGTGTGTGTGTGTGTGTGTGTGTGTGTGTGTGTGTGTGTGTGTGTGTGTGTGTGTGTGTGTGTGTGTGTGTGTGCATGTTTATGTGGTTTATGAGGACACAAATTTGTATAATAACATGGGTATGACATAGGTATTACAAGGAGAAGGTGATTTATGAGGACATTTTCAGTGTCCCCATAATTTAAAAACGCTTATAAATCATACAGAGTGAGTTTTTGATGGAAAGTAGAAATGCAACTGCCTCCTGTGAGGGCTAAGTTTAGGTGTAGGGTAGGTGTAGGGCACAGCACATACAGTTTGTACAGTATAAAACCATTACGCCTATGGAGAGTCCCGTAAACCATAAAACCAACGTGTGTGTGTGTGTGTGTGTGTGTGTGTGTGTGTGTGTGTGTGTGTGTTTCTGTTTCTTATAAGCAAAAATAGATTGCATTAGCGCACCCTTTTGTCTACACTTTTTCTTTGATAATGAACTTAGATGTCCAGTCCGCCCATGTCACTATTATTAAGTTCAATCTAAATTGACTTGTGGCCCTGTCCCAAATAGCATAGGCCTACTTTATGTGCAGTACACTTGTGTTCACTCTATCAAGGTCTGTCTGTCTGTCTAATAACATGAATCTCTTTTCAATGCATATTCATATTTTTCCTAATTTCCTTATATGCATTCGATCTCGTTCGCAGCCCGATGAGAACAAGCACATTGTGGCTCTGCAGTTCAGCTGGAAGAATGGCATCAAGCCCAAAGGAAGCATCTTCTTCGGCGTGAGTCCTGAGTTTGAGTTCGCTCTGTACACCCTGTGCTTCCTCACGTCTCCGAACGAGCGAGTCAAAGTCTCCTTCAGCGTCTACGAGCTGGAGATCGTCTGTCACCACTACAACCAGAAGCACATCGGCACCACCTATCCTGTGCTCGTCAAATACCTCAAACCATGACCAGCTCCAGTGATTCAATGCATTCATAGTGGCTTACGGTGATGTGTTTTCATTTCAAAAACAATAAACCAAAAGACCATATTGTTCCATAGTCTCTCAATCGATTCTGAAGCTACCGTCGTTCTGTGTTCCCGAGGTCATGAACAAATCGGTGTGAGAATCCTTCTTGTTCATACACCGATTCATAGAAGTGCCTCCCTTCTATTTTGAAGCATGTCCCTGCTGAAAAAGACAATAGACACCATCACAAAATGTGTAGTGGTTTTACTGGATATAAAGAGAATTGCATTGGTTTTAAAGGTCCATTGGTTTTCATCAGTGTCAAAGGTCCAGACCGGAACAATTGGTTATTACAAAACTAGTTTTAACATACAGTAGCCTACATAACATGCATAACACATTTTTGAAACAAATAGTGCCCTCTGCATTCAAAATACATTAATAATAGCAAAAGTGGCAAAACATTTAATTTAAGTGTCTGCAATAAAGGTCAACCGATATGGGTTTTTTCTCTGGCCGATGCCGATATTTAGAAATCAGGGCAGCCGATATATGCAGAATTGTTTTGATTTATTTAATTATTTTATCTCATAAAGGAGAGTTTGTTTGAGTAAATATTTATTGCAAGATACAAGATGGTAATAGTAGTAATAGTAGCCTAATTCATAGTAATAATCCATGGCTCAAAACTTAAACATCTTCTCAAAACAGTTTTGTTTATATTTGCTGACGCAGTGTTTTCTGCAGTCGTGCGAATGCAAACTGATTCTCTGCCAGCAGGAGGCGCTGTTGTAGCGGGAGATATAGCGGTCTCCGAGCACTGCCATAGAAGAACCATTCAGTCAAAGAACCATCTCTTTAGAATCTTTCGCCACAAACAAGCTTTTGGTTCTTCAGATGTTATAGGTTCTTTATTTATTTATTTTATTTATTTAGTCATTTAGCAGACGCTTTTATCCAAAGCGACTTACAAACGAGGACATTATAGAAGCAATCAAAACCAACAAAAGAGCAACATCTGGTTAGCCTAACGCAGTACACGTAAGATTTTTATTTTTTATTTTTTTAAGAAAACGAGTTTATAGAATATATACAAAATAAACTTAGTGTTAGTTTTACAAGAAAAGCTAGCAGTTAGAGATTAAATATGCAATTGATAGAGGGTCAAATGTGCGTGTTTTTTAAATAAAAAGAAGACAGATTAGATAAAATAAAATTATAATAGAGCGTGCTAGAGTTAGAGGGTCAAATAAAGATGAAGAGATGTGTTTTTAGCCGTTTCTTGAAGATGGAGAAGGATTGAGTTACGCAGGTCACCAGATGGGAACAGTTAATGTAAAAGTCAGTGAAAGTGATTTTGTGTCTCTTTGGGATGGTACAGTAATGCGTCGTTCTCTTTGGGATGGTACAGTAATGCATCGTTCACTTTGGGATGGTACAGTAATGCGTCGTTCTCTTTGGGATGGTACAGTAATGCGCACTTTGGGATGGTACTCACTTTGGGATGGGATGGTACAGTAATACGTCGTTCTCTTTGGGATGGTACAGTAATGCGTCGCTCACTTTGGGATGGTACAGTAATGCGTCGCTCACTTTGGGATGGTACAGTAATGCGCCGCTCACTTTGGGATGGTACAGTAACACGCCGCTTCACTTTGGGATGGTACAGTAATGCGCCGCTCACTTTGGGATGGTACAGTAATGCGCCGCTCACTTTGGGATGGTACAGTAATGCGCCGCTCTTTGGGATGGTACAGTAATGCGTCGTTCACTTGCAGAACACAAGCTTCTAGAGGGCACATAAGTCTGAAGTAATGAATTTAGGTAAAGGGGTGCAGAGCCAGAGGTGGTTCTGTAGGCAAATATTAATGCTTTATTAATGTTTCATAATACTTTATGAAACCATTCAGACAAAAAAAAAGTTATTCTATGGCATCGTGAAGCACGTTTATTTCTAAGAGTGTGGGTTCTGGTCGGCTTCTATAGGTGGCTACTAAATCCTAATGGTCTCAAAACACACTAACAGAATACTATTTTTAATGGTTAAAATCTGATGGCATTTGCAGTGGAAACCATTAGAATTTCTCTGATGGTTTCTATTGTTTTTCTCAGCAGGTGTGACTTTATCTTCTCCAAAACCAAGAGTATTGAAGTGTGGGCTGAGATTTCATTGGGTTTGAGCTACTGAATCTCGTTCTGCTGATTGACTTGGCAATGCCTGAAAGCTTTGGGAACACAAATATAATAATATTGGTCATGCCGTGAAGGAGCTTAAAACTGGAAACTGAGCAAGAGACAGCGAGGCATCTGTTCATTCAGTGTGTCTTGTTTCATAAAGAGACAAAGCAGGTGTATAATATAAACAAAACTCGGAAATCAGATCCGTTTTGTTGTCATTTGTAGGGAAACATTTGTGGCGCTTCGGGTTCTACGTCTTAATCTATAATGTGAGTGAAATAAATTAATCAGGAATCTCCTCTGAATGCATTACTGTTGCATGTCAAACAAAAAATTATTTTTTCATAACAGATTGTGTAAATGTGACATGATACTGATAACACATAATGCTCCTGAAATGTATTTTAGACTATGATTGTCTTTGTTTATAGCTTGATCAAAGTCATGCTCAGCAGTTCACACAATGATGGAAACGCTCATTGTAGATTAATACACATGCAGATTATAATAAAGATTATAGATGTGTCATAACACATAAAACACTCATTTGTCAACACCTCCTGGTTAATATGTAACATCATTTTTGGCGAACCGATTCAAATTAGTGATGTTAGGTTCTTGAACCTGTGTTCTTAGGAAGTTTTTTAATTTTTATTAAGGTATACGATTCAAATACAAACTTCAACGGCACATTTCAACTACTAAACACAAGTTATTAGTGTTGATACAGTCATTTCAGAAAAAGAAAACAATAATTTTTAAGAAAATAAAATAGGAACAAAAATAAACAAAATAAACATAAAAGGATGTGGATCTTATTCTATCAACAAATATAAGCTGAAATTATACAGGAGTTTCTAGGCGTTTTTATCCTGCATGTAATTAAGAGACTTAGCAAATATCTCCAGTTCATTCTTCCAACCGCTGAAGTGGGGTTTAACCTTTATATATTTGCATCTGTGAATAAAGTGTTTGCATAAAATAATTAAGTTGTTTATCAAAAAATCTATGTTCTTATCTGTCAACAGTACTCCAACTTTCATTGAGACCACAGTCAAAGGTTGTATTGATATTTATTTAGAGTGAAGCCAGTTTAGAAATCTAGCCAAATATTCTGTACAAGTTCACATTGGAAGAACATGTGTTCTACAGTTTCAATGTCTTTCTCACAAAACCTGCATGAATTATTCTCCCAATTAAATCATTTCATGCAAAAAGTTATTAGATGGATAAATGTAATTTAGAATTTTGAATGTCACTTCTTTGGCCTTAGGAAGTATTGGATATGTTAAATATCGCTTCCTTATTTTCTTTGCCTCTTCTTCACTGAATTCTTGAAGAACATATTTTATTTTAAGCTGACTGGGGAAGTACTCTTTGGATAATACCGGTCTAATAAACTTATTTGTAAACTGTTTGCTTTTTAACTTGTACCTTCAATACAGAGTGATCACATGTCTGGTATAGTATAGAGTACAAAACATACTGCTGAATCATTGTCTTCAGGGGTGTTCTTAGGAAGTGTCCGGTCGAGCTGAATCAATCTTTATTTCCGGGTTGATGACGCAAGACACACAGCCGAAGTGGCACGTCAAACTAAAAAAGAACCGAATGAGCCGGTTTAACCAACTGTCGAAGTTTGCCGAGGATTACCGAGGACTCAACGAGAACCGAATGAGCCATGATGAAGTTTACCGAGGATTACCGAGGACTCAACAAGAACCCAATGAGCCATGATGAAGTTTACCGAGGATTACCGAGGAATCAACAAGAACCGAATGAGCCGTGATGAAGTTTACCGAGGATTACCGAGGACTCAACAAGAACCGAATGAGCCGTGACGAAGTTTACCGAGGATTACCGAGGACTCAACAAGAACCGAATGAGCCGAAGGTTTACCGAGGATTACCGAGGACTCAACAAGAACCGAATGAGCCGTGACGAAGTTTGCCGAGGATTACCGAGGACTCAACAAGAACCGAATGAGCCGTGACAAAGTTTACAGAGGATTAACGAGGATTACCGAGGACTCAACAAGAACCGAATGAGCCGTGACAAAGTTTGCCGAGGATTACCGAGGACTCAACAAGAACCGAATGAGCCGTGACGGTTTACCGAGGATTACCGAGGACTCAACAAGAACCGAATGAGCCGTGACGGTTTGCCGAGGATTACGAGGACTCAACAAGAACCGAATGAGCCCTGACGAAGTTTGCCGAGGATTACCGAGGACTCAACAAGAACCGAATGAGCCATAACGAAGTTTACCGAGGATTACCGAGGACTCAACAAGAACCGAATGAGCCGTGACGAAGTTTGCCGAGGATTACCGAGGACTCAACAAGAACCGAATGAGCCCTGACGAATTTTGCCGAGGATTACCGAGGACTCAACAAGAACCAAATGAGCCGTGACAAAGTTTGCCGAGGATTACCGAGGACTCAACAAGAACCGAATGAGCCGTGACGAAGTTTACCGAGGATTACCGAGGACTCAACAAGAACCGAATGAGTCGTGACGAAGTTTACCGAGGATTACCGAGGACTCAACAAGAACCGAATGAGCCGTGACAAAGTTTGCCGAGGATTACCGAGGACTCAACAAGAACCGAATGAGCCGTGACAAAGTTTGCCGAGGATTACCGAGGACTCAACAAGAACCAAATGAGCCGTGACAAAGTTTGCCGAGGATTACCGAGGACTCAACAAGAACCAATGAGCAACTGAAGTTTACCGAGGATTACCGAGGACTCAACAAGAACCGAATGAGCCGTGACGAAGTTTACCGAGGATTACAGAGGACTCAACAAGAACCGAATGAGCCGTGGGAAGTTTGCCGAGGATTACCGAGGACTCAACAAGAACCGAATGAGCCGTGATTTAAGTTTACCGAGGATTACAGAGGACTCAACAAGAACCGAATGAGCCGTGACGAAGTTTACCGAGGATTACCGAGGACTCAACAAGAACCGAATGAGCCGTGACGAAGTTTACCGAGGATTACCGAGGACTCAACAAGAACCGAATGAGCCGTGACGAAGTTTGCCGAGGATTACCGAGGACTCAACAAGAACCGAATGAGCTGTGACGAAGTTTACCGAGGATTACCGAGGACTCAACAAGAACCGAATGAGCCGTGACGAAGTTTGCCGAGGATTACCGAGGACTCAACAAGAACCGAATGAGCCGTGATGAAGTTTACCGAGGATTACCGAGGACTCAACAAGAACCGAATGAGCCGTGACGAAGTTTACCGAGGATTACCGAGGACTCAACAAGAACCGAATGAGCCGATTTAACCAACTGTCGAAGTTTGCCGAGGACTCAACAAGAACCGAATGAGCTGTGACAAAGTTTGCCGAGGATTACCGAGGACTCAACAAGAACCGAATGAGCCGTGTGACAAGTTTACCGAGGATTACCGAGGACTCAACAAGAACCGAATGAGCCGTGACGAAGTTTACCGAGGATTACCGAGGACTCAACAAGAACCGAATGAGGACAAGTTTACCGAGGATTACAGAGGACTCAACAAGAACCGAATGAGCCGTGTGACAAGTTTGCCGAGGATTACCGAGGACTCAACAAGAACCGAATGAGCCGTGTCGAAGTTTTCCGAGGATTACCGAGGACTCAACAAGAACCGAATGAGCCGTGACGAGAAGTTTGCGAGGATTACCGAGGACTCAACAAGAACCGAATGAGCCGATTTAACCAACTGTCGAAGTTTGCCGAGGATTACCGAGGACTCAACAAGAACCGAATGAGCCGATTTAACCAACTGTCGAAGTTTGCCGAGGATTACCGAGGACTCAACAAGAACCGAATGAGCCGATTAAACTAACTGTCGAAGTTTTCCGAGGATTACCGAGGACTCAACAAGAACCGAATGAGCCGTGTCGAAGTTTGCCGAGGATTACCGAGGACTCAACAAGAACCGAATGAGCTGTGACGAAGTTTGCCGAGGATTACCGAGGACTCAACAAGAACCGAATGAGCTGTGGAGAAGTTTACCGAGGATTACCGAGGACTCAACAAGA
>CM050433.1:26062072-26267072 GCA_027564155.1 Gymnocypris eckloni scoliostomus
GAGGACATCGGGACTCATTTTTTTAAAGAAAATAAAAAGACACGAAGGAACATGCATGGGCAAAAACAATTGATTTTAAAATAAAAATACATTTTTCGTGATAATTAATTTTTTTACCAAACTGATTCTCAACTATGTCATAACAGAATGATATATTTCTGCAAAATGTGTGTAAAAAGTCCATAAACAGGTTTTCTCATTATACCAATGTATCAAACTAAATCTAATTTGCATATTAATGTGTTTTTGGGGAACATGTAATGAAAACAACAAGTGTAATAATTGACAAGATTTTCATAATAATCTACAACACTTCATAGGAATATTGAAATATAATTTATTTCCCTATTCATCTCCCAAAATGCGTAATAAACATGCTTTTAGTCCCGGTGACCTCTTCTGAGGATGTGTATGAAATCATCATCATGTTTCATAACACAAAGTCATATTACCTGAGATGTTGATTTATGACACACAGTTTAAAAATTAGACATTTAAATGAATATGATCATATTTCAATAAGTGTCACTAAATTAATTTCAGACATTTTTAAAGAACAAGGAGAGGGAGTGGTGATGATCGTTTAGTGTATTTTGTATTATGTATTTTCATACTGTTAGTATTTAGTAAACTCATTTATATACTAGACGGTCTCTCTGAATGTGCTTAAAACTGTGGTGTGTACACAGTGCCGCAGGTTTTTATAAATACCGAGGTCCCAAAATAAAGATTAAAATGTAGATGGAAAATGTAGATGGATTTTAAGATGTTTTGAGGCTCATAAATTGATAACAATATAGGTTTCAAACCAAGTCAGTGGGCAGTAGCTTAAATAATTAAACATGAAATTAGACAAGTTTATTAGTTTACATCCCTGAATATTTCTGTCAGGGCGTTTAACCTTTCTATGTTAAAACAGCGGTCAAATGGTACATATTGGGTTTAGCTCCTTACATCTTGCACTTCATAACTGTCTGAGGCGTCGACCTGCAGTTTGTACACTCAGCGCTTGTGTACATAAGCCCCGCCTACTTTGATTTGATTGGCCATCCACCACAAACACTTTGACATTGATGAGCGCTGTAACGCTGGCGCTGAGGCGTCTCAGATGAGATGATCTGTTCTCTTGGTTTTTATCCTTGCAGGCAGCACCAAAGTATATTTAATATAAGGTTATTATTTGACAACTTGTATTATTGGAAAAATACCGAGGTCCGGACGGTGGTGGGTTGACCCCTGCGTGTACAGTCTCAGAGAAATACACTACACTATAATGTCCTCATATGAGGTCGCAGGGTCTCAGGAGGTTAAAGAGACAGTACACCCAAAAATAAAAATCATGTCATCATTTACTGAGAAGTAGATCCAAACCTGTATGAATGAGTTTGTTCTGAATTTTTATTTTGAAGAAAGTTTGTAATCAGGCTGTTTTGGGACACCGGGTTTTCATTTTTGGGTGCACTGTCTCTTTAAGTAGATTTGATGAACGTCTCTGCATCACTTACCTTAAAGAAGTCAAAGAATCCCACCAGCGGTGCTTTTCCCAGATCCTTCTCCCGGTCGCGAAAGAAGAAATACGCGGTTATTCCCGCGTCGAGCAGCTCTGGATTTTCTTTGGACATTGTTACCAGCCGCAGGCGCTCCTCTCGACTGTCCCGGCCTCTGAAGAACGCCTTCTCGGTTTTATCGGACCACACAGGACCTGCAGAACCAGTGACGGTCCAGAGAGAGAGAGAGACGGAGGACGCAAGATGATTCTGGACAGAAGTGTATTCAAGTGTGCTATTAGTATACTTCTTTTAAACTAACAAATACTTTGAGTCTACTCTTTATGTACTTCTCAGAAATACACTTACAATGACATTTAAGTATACTTGACTTATACTCAGAAAATTATAAATATATTTATGACCCTGGAACACAAAGCAGTCATAAGCAGCACGGGTATATTTGTAGCAATAGCCAACAATACCTTGTATGGGTCAAAAATTATACATTATTATTTTAAGTCAAAAATCATATGGATATAAAGATCATGCTCCAAAAATGTTCCAATTCTTCCTTTGGCTTTTATTTTTATTTGTATATATATGGTATCGTGGACACGTATTATGGTATGGCTCATCCCTGCTGGACAGTGATGTAGAGAAGTGCACCTGTGTTGCCCTGGACTGACAGCAGGTCATTGGTGACGCCTCTCATGGCCTCCAGAGACGAGTGTGTGATGTCATACGTGGGGAGGATGATGTCACGCGTGTCTGTGGAGCCGCACCAGGAGATAATGGGCACCGGGCCGGGTTCCTCCCCCACCTTCCGGTTCTCCATCGGCCAGTCTCCTACGTTAATATAAAACTCCACATCCGGTAATTTCACCTGGAACATATAGTCCAATTAATCTCCATACAAGCGTTCCTAAAGTCTGAGACTTAACTTAAACCTGGAAATAAAAATATTATTTTGGATTAAAATAAATATTAATAAATACAATATTATATATATGGTTGACCCTGGAGCACAAAACCCATCATAAGGGTCAATTGATATTTATAGATAATCTGAAATCTGAATAAATAAGGTTTCCATTGATGTATGGTTTGGACAATATTTGGCTGAAAATCTGGAATCTGGTGCAAAAAATCTAAATATTGAGAAAATCATCTTTAAAGTTGTTCAAATTAAGTTCTTAGCAATGCATATTACTAATCAAAAATTACGTTTTGATATATTCACGGTACAAAATATCTTCATGGAACATGATCTTAATATCCTAATGATTTTTGGCATAAAATTAAAATTTATAATTTTGACCAATACAATGCATTTGTTGTCTATTGCTACAAATATAGCTGTGCTGCTTATGACTGCCTCTGTGCTCCAGGGACACATATATATATAAAACATAAACATTTTGAAGATTGCACTAAAATAATAAAAATTGCATCACTTTAGGTCCCTAATCAAAGAATTAAAATGCAAATAAAACAAGCAAATTTATTGCAAATATCAATAAATTCATTTTCATTCCTAATTAAGCTTTTTACTTTTCACAATTGTTAAAACATTAGTATAATTTCTTAATGAAATATAATATTTTTTCTAGTAATAATTAATATATATATTTTTATATATAGCATTTTCATACATGGACTGCAAGGGGCGCAGAAAGACAAAAAAACATTGAGATTGTGTGAAATTGTACGTTATTGGTTAATATAAATTAAACTAAGAAACTGCCTTAGAAGATTAAAATATCAACTGAATTAATCCTGAACTCAATATCAATATATACTCATTGGCAAACATTTTAAGCTCCACTTATTAGTCTGACTTATTATCAGTTGATTTTGCTCAAAATAAGTCAGACTAACTGAAACCTGGTTTATTTGGTAAACTTGTTTTATGAAACAGGCCCCAGATTGCTTTAGGTTTACAAAAAAACTGCATGAGAAGATCTTAAAGGTGGGGCATGCATTCTCAAAAATGTTTTAGAAAATGAGTCGGGGCCGAGTACCAAAGCAAACTGGTAGCCTATCAGCAGTAAGGGGCGTGTCTACTCATGATGCGGAGGAGAGAGCGCTCATCATTGCGCAGTACCAGAACAAACTGGTAGCCAATCAGCAGTAAGGGGCGTGTCTACTCATGATGAAGAAGAGAGAGCGCTCATCAGTGCACAAATGGTAGCCAATCAGCTGGTAAGGGCGTGTCTACTCATGATGCGGAGTAGAGAGCGCTCATCAGTGCACAGTACCAAAACAAACTGGTGGCCAATCAGCAGTAAGGGGCGTGTCTACTCATGATGAAGAAGAGAGAGCGCTCATCAGTGCACAGTACCAAAACAAACTGGTAGCCAATCAGCAGTAAGGGGCGTGTCTACTCGTGATGCGAAGGAGAGAGCGCTCATCAGTACACAGTACCAAAACAAACTGGTAGCCAATCAGCAGTAAGGGTCGTGTCTACTTGTGAAGCGGAGGAGAGAGCGCTCATCAGTACACAGTACCAAAACAAACTGGTAGCCAATCAGCAGTAAGGGGCGTGTCTACTCATGATGAAGAAGAGAGAGCGCTCATCAGTGCACAGTACCAAAACAAACTGGTGGCCAATCAGCAGTAAGGGGCGTGTCTACTCGTGATGCAGAGGAGAGAGCGCACATCAGTGCACAGTACCAGAACAAATTGGTAGCCAATCAGCAGTAAGGCGAGTAACTCAATTGCGAGTTACAAGTCCAGTTTTGAGGGGGACTTATATGTTCTCAGAATAGCAATTTTATATCTCACAATTTTGACCTTTTTAACTCGAAATTATGATAAAAATGTCACAACAACCTTTTTAATTTTTTATTCAGTGGCGGAAACAGGCTTCTATAGACTTAGAGGGTCAAATAAAGATGGAAAATATCAGTTTTTAGCCAATTCTTGAAGATGACTAAAGTCCACCAGATGGGAACAGTTAATGTAAAAGTCTGTGAAATAGATTTAGTGCCGCTTTGGGATGAACAATAAAGTGACATTCGTTCGCTTGCGTTCTGCAAGCACTTAAGTCTAAAGAATTTAGGTAAAGCATTAAAAAACAAACAACACTTAAAGGCACAATATGTAAGATTTTTTTATCAAAATATAGAAAAACACTATAACAGTGTTATATATTTTGCTGTCTTTACTTACATTATCCCGTTTGTTTCAAAGAATGTTTAATTCCAGAGAAATACGCAATTTTAACTAGTGAAACGGACCGTGTCCATGATGTCCTTGCGTCGAGTGCCAATGACGTCACACACACTCGATTTCCGGTTTTGTTTTGTAGAAAACATGGACACCCCAAAAACACGTTAATATGTTATGCATTTTATTAGACAGGTGGCGAAAAATGTATTCAGCGTCCTCGTTTCGCTTCCACGACTTTCGGCCCCACCCTGCTTCATACTACAGTTACCTTAATAAGTCTTTAATACATTAGCTCATCCATGAATATGATTGCATCGGCTGTGGGGATGAAGACTACAACTCCCATGATTCCACACTCCAGGTTTCTCTGTTTGTTTTGAATACACGCCCTCTAGAGGCAAAAACTTACATATTGTGCCTTTAAGAACGAGTCTTACTTTCCCAATACAAATAAGACCAATCTACCTTTTCACAACTTAATAAAAAATTAGATGACTAACACTTTAAGACTAGTCTAAACAGTTTAATCTGCGAGTCTTACTTTGCGAGCGAGCGAGAGCAGCATCTCGTCGGAGAACATCTTGAAGTCGGTGTACTTGCCCAGCGAGCGGCGATGCAGCTGGTTATTGACGAGGCTGTAGTGAACGAGTCCTCCTCGTCTGGAGAAGCGCTGAGGAACCTCCCTCAGGAGCTGCTGCAGGTCGATGGAGGGGAAGGAGATGAAGTCCTGCTGGATCTGCGGCTCGTCCTCGGGACACTGCAGAGCGCTCCTCCAGACCGACGCATCCCGCTCGGGACACACACAGTACTCGTGATACACCGGACCTGACCGAGTCACAACACCACAAGCACACAGCGGTTACTTGGGAAATGTATCGGTTACAGTGTAACAAGTGATGAAACTATTTAATTTACTTCATTAGCCTTAACTGTCACCGTCCCGTATACGGGACACCTAATTTTACTTCAATATATTACCATTAAATCCTTTTCTAATCATGACAAACTATACATCGCTGGAAAGTCCCAAGACTCCTAAATAGCTATATTACCACTAAAATTATGTAGGAGCAGTAATAGATTAAATTATGACATGTCAAATCATATACACCATAACAGGAGCGTTGACCTTTGACACAAATTATATTAGTTTCCTTTTTTTCCTATCACGTTTTAGCAATCATATATTATATATCATTTGAAAGCTTAAAACCTCAAAATTAATCAAAAGAAATTGGACATTGCGTTACCATAGACATGGTACTTTAAAATATTTTAGCGGGCTCCTCCCCTTAGTGGGTGGTGTCATATTACAAATGTATTACGGTCTTATAGAATCAAAACTTTTGATAATCTTGACAAAACACATATCATCGGAAAGGTCCTATTTCGTGATAGGAGTTACAATGAGAGAGAAATTGATACATTTGTGACAGAAAAATGCATAAAAAATGTAAGGGTTTGGATGGCCCCCGGTGGCTGTTTGCGGTATAACGCATAAACATAGTAACCTCAATTTATTTTATATCAACTTCAAATTTGGAACACAACTTATTTAGACATATGGCTTTAATTTTATGCCAAATTTGGGTTAAAACCTACTTTGTAATTTATTTTTTAATAAAATTAAATACAAATAGTACAATTTTATTTACAGTAAATTTAAGCTAATTTAACTTTTTTTATATTTCACTTCTGCAATAATCTTCAGATTGTCTGAAGAGACCAACCTTAGGTCTGTATTCAAAAGCATTCATGAATTATAACAATTTAACTTTAAATAGTGAACTTTTAAGTCTATTTTCAAAGGGGGTGACAGGTAAGGGGTTAAAGTAACGTAACTAATTACTTTTCTACATTTCTAATGTTTTCTACAGTTCCAAACATGTAAACCAGGCAGAGTTAAGCTTACAGTAATAAGGTTAAAATTAATTTTAAAGCACAGCCTGCACAAAATCAGACTTGCTTTGAGGTCATTCTGAGGTTAAATACTGATTTAAAACCATAACAAGAAATAGTTTAATAGCTATGATGCTGTTTTTGAAATCAAATATTTGCATAGTTATGATAGGAAACACTGATATCTAACAATGCCTTAAAAAACAGTTTTATTGTAAAAAATTAAGTATATATTAGTGCTGTCAAACGATTAATTGCATCCAAAATAAAAGTTTTTGTTCACATAACATATATGTACTGTGTGTATTTATTATGTATATATAAATACAAACACATACCATATATATTTAGAAAATATTTGCATGTATTTATATTCATATAATTTATAGTATATATAAATAAATAAACATAAAATATTTTTATGAAATATATACATGCATCTATATACACATACATATATTATGTATACAAAAACTTTTAATTTGTATGCGATTAATCGCTTGACAGCACTAATATATACTTTTATTGTCTTTGAAATATGGTTAAAGCATTTATGGACAGTGCATTAATGCCATTTCTGTTGAACTGTGTAAGTCTTATATTTCAATATATTTGAAATTACACATTTGTATTGAAGTCGCAATTTAGTACATTTAAAATATAGTAACTTAAACACGCCCAATCAAATCCCACACGACAGTTAATAAATATAATTAATTGCTTTACATGTGCTTCAGTGTGTTAATGAACACATCAAAATAAGTGTACTTCTTTAAAATGCAACAAATTATTATTAAAACCAACTTTAAAAGTTAAAATGAATTTTAGCCATGAGAAAGTTTACTCTATTTACACTTAAGTGTCCTTTTATTTCATTAAAAAGTCATGAAACCCTAAAATACATTTTTTAAGATGCTAACAAATATGTACAGTTTGCATATCAATGAAAAGAACAGCACTCATGTTTATTATTAAGGAAAATTTTATATTTTTTTTTTTTTTACAGTAATTTTGTTCTTCTGGCTTATATCTGCAAGTACAGTTTTTTATATATATACTTTTAAGTCCTTTTAAGTCCACTACACACAAATGCATAATTGAATAAGACATTAATGTGTGCTTTTTAAGTAATAATAACACCCAATAGAACAGTAAGTTATCAATAAAATGCTAAGTTAATAGTGAGAATTGGATACTAAAGTGTTAACAATATATATATTTAACTCAGAAGGTATTTAAAGTGAGAAGGAAAATCCACTCTACAGTCTCTACACAGTGTAAAGTTCAATTGCATAAGAAGTAACTGTATTTAAATTACAGTAAAAATAAGAGTAATCCCTTACTTTACTGTAATTAAATTACAGTAGCTAATTACGTAGATACACCCAACACTGATTACAGACCATATGTATCAATGTTAGAAAACAAATGAATAGATATGAGAAAAACCCTTTACCTGTGAGATTGTATGGTGAGTTAGCCACGGGCTTGTCTTGATACATGACTTCAATGCTTAGACCCTTGGAGGCGCTTCCATAGAGTCTGTATCTGACCAGCAGAGAGCCGTCGCCTCGATCTAAAGGTGCTGGGACATGAACACGAACATACTCCTTCTCCAGAGACCATATCTTCACTCTGAACGAGTCTTTCACTGAACAAACACAACACAAGCCACTGAGATCCAACTCTGCTTCCACTCAATCTGACTACTATATATACACACTACACTATATATACACAACTACATATACACACTACACTATATATACACAACTACATATACACACTACACTATATATACACAACTACATATACACACTACACTATATATACACAACTACATATACACACTACACTATATATACATAATATATATATATACACACACTATATATACACAACTATATATACACACTACACTATATATATACACAACTATATATACATATTACTATATATACACACACTATATATATAATAACTACACTATATATACACTACACTATATATACACACTACACTATATATACACAACTACATATACACACTACACTATATATACACACAACTACATATATACACACTAATTATATATATATAATAACTACATATACACACACTATTATATACACACACTATATATATATACACACTACACTATATACACACACTACATATACACACTACACTATATATACACACTACACTATATATACACACTACACTATATATATACACACACTACACTATATATACACACACTATATATACACACTACACTATATATATACACACTATATACACACTACACTATATATACACAACTACACTATATACACACTACACTATATATATACACACTACATATATATATACACACACTACATATATATATACATACACTATATATACACACTACACTATATATATACATTACATATACACACTACACTATATATACACTACTATACACACTATATATACATATACACACACTACACTATATATACACAACTATATACACTACACTATATATATACATATACATATACACATACACTATATATACACACACACTACACTATATATACACTACACTATATATACACACTACATATATATATACACTAACTATATATACACACTACACTATATATACACACTACACTATATATACACACTAATATATACACACACTATATATACACACTACTATATATACACACTACACTATATATATACACAACTACATATATACATACACACCACATATATACACACTATATATACATACACAACTACATATACACACTACACTATATATACACAACTACATATACACACTACACTATATATACACAACTACATATATACACTACACTATATATATACATACTACATATATACACACTATATATATATATATATACACAACTATATATACACACTACACTATATATACACAACTACATATATATATATATACATACACACTATATATATATACATACTACACTATATATATATTACACTATATACACACTACACTATATATACACAACTACATATACACACTACACTATATATACACACAACTACATATACACACTACACTATATATACACACAACTACATATACACACTACACTATATATACACACTACACTACATATACACACAACTACATATATACACACTACACTATATATACACAACTACACTATATATACACACTACACTATATATACACACAACTACATATACACACTACACTATATATATACACAACTACATATACACACTACACTACATATACACAACTACATATACACACTACACTATATATACACACACACTATATATACACACTACACTATATATACACACTACACTATATATACACACTACACTATATATACACACTACACTATATATACACACAACTACATATACACACTACACTACATATACACACTACACTATATATACACACACTACATATACACACTACACTATATATACACACTACTACATATACACACTACACTATATATACACAACTACATATACACACTACACTATATATACACACTACACTACATATACACACACTACATATACACACTACACTATATATACACAACTACATATACACACTACACTATATACACACTACACTATATATATACACACTACACTATATACACACACTACATATACACACTACACTATATATACACTACACTACATATACACACACTACATATATACACACTACAATATATACACACTACACTATATATATACACACTACACTATATATACACACTACACTACATATTCACACTACACTATATATACACACTACAAATACACACTATAATACACTATATACACTATATATACATCATACTATATATATATACACACACTATATATATACACACTACACTATATATACACACTACATTATATATACACACTACACTATATACAATACACACACTATATTATTATATTACACTACACTTATATACACACTACAAATACACACCACACTATATATACACACTACACTAAAAAACTGTAAAAATGTTAAATATTTGTACTAAAATTAAAATAACTGTTTTCTATTTGAATTGATTTTAAAATGTAATTTATTTCTGTGATCAAAGCTGAATTTCCAGCATCATTACTCCAGACACATGATCCTTCAGAAACTATTCTAATATGCTGATTTGCTGCTCAAAAACATTTATTATTATTATGATTATTATTATTATTATTGAAAACAATAGAACAGGTTTTTTTGATGAATAGAAAGTTCAGAAGAACAGCATTTATCTGAAATAGAAATCTTTATAAATCTTTATCATCACTTTTGATCAATTTAAAGCATGCTTGCTAAATAAAAGTATTAATTTATATAATTTCTTTACCAAAAATAAAACATAAAATGATACTGACTCCAAGCTTTTAAATGGTATAGTGTATAATATTACAAAAGCATTTTATTTTAGATAAATGCTGATCTTTGGATCTTTATATTCATCAAAGATAATAATAATAATCAAATGTTTCTTGATCAGCATATTATTATTATTTCTGAAGATCACGTGACACTGAAGACTGCAGTAATGATACAGCTTTGATCACAGAAATAAATTACACTTTAACACATATTCACATAGAATTTTTTATTTTAAATAGTAATAATATTTCACAATTTTACAGATTTGTCTGTACTTCGGATCAAATAAATGCATGCTTGGTGAGCAGAAGAGACTTCTTTAAAAACATTAAAAGTCTTACTGCTCTAAATCTTTTGACTGGTATTTTATTATTATTATTATTTTTAGCCGTACAGATTGATATTTCCCTTCTAACAGATGTATTCTCAGTATGAGGTGCACGTTCTCACCGGAAGCGACGCTGATGTTGCGTCCCTGTGAATCCACGCTCTGGATGTAGAAGTATCTGACCGGAAGTACAGCAGCAGGACTCAGTCCAGGACCCCAAACCAAACACTTCCCCGCATCAACCTCTGCACTCCCGCAAAACCCCGCACATAACACCACAGCGACGAGCGCGGCGAAGCAGTCTGCGAAAGCGTTTCTGGTGTTTATACGAGGGATCATTTTAACAGCAGCTCCTGTCGAGCAGAAAACACTCAATTACAGCTAAAGTTCACTGCAAAACTGCTAATGATTTAATGACATCATTAATACAGACGTGTTTTGATTTGTATAGCGTTATAGCCCGGGACTTGTTGCATTAAAGTAGCAAATATCACGAATAATTAGGGTGTATTTGGAGTGTGCTGCGATGCGCCTCAAAAATAAATCCGGCGAGTTTTAAAAAAGTATTCAAGAGTTCCGGATCTTCTGAATCGATTCAGTAGTTAGGAACCGATTCATTTGAACGATTCGCCGCTAGGTTGGTTTTAACTGATGCTGTTTTACAAATTAAGTTGATTTTTAAATAACTTCATACATTCTAATACTTATGCACAAAAAGACACTTTTTATAACCTAGTTTGCAAAGCTCTACCTAATAACACACAAAACAAGAACTATATAAATAATAATAATAAAAGACAAATTTTACACAACATCATGTTTAATGACTTATATTTGGTATTTGATTATTTGTAGAACTTTCATTAAAACATCTATAGCCTAGTTTGTTTGTAAAAGGCGTCATTAGTAAACATAGACTGCATATATTAATATGGTTATGTTATTGTTTTATTAATTGTATTGACATGATTTTGAGCAGAGCTAGTGCTGCGAGCGATTCGAAACAGTGAATCATTTCATGAAGTAATTGTTCAGAGCTTCGAAAAACTTTCTTTCCATCAATAAATGCACATAATGTAATGCAATTATTTTAATGGTGCTTAATGAAAAATTCACGTGCCTATTTTTTATTTTAGAAACTTTATTTATATATATAGGTCAAATGTGACCTGGGCTGGACATATTCTTGAAATGTTCATTATTAGATGAGAAATCCATTGCTTTTCCATTAATTGTGTATTTTTTATTCTACTCAAAGCTGACACAAAACTCAAAAGCTTTCAAACATTACAAGAAATAAAGCCTTTATTTATTATGCAAAGTAAAACAACTGAAGCAAAATATACTAATTTTTCAGTAAATCATTAAACTAAATAGGCATGTTTATTAATATAACAAATTTATTCACAATGGTAATTCAAAGCACTTTACATAAAGTAAAAATCATTAAATAATCACAGCAAGGAATTTAAAAACTTTGAAAATTATTAAAATTGAATCAGAAAAGTTAAGAATAGAAGATGATTATTCAGTAAATGCACAGCTAAACAGATCTAGATTTAAATCTAATGTTTTAGCATATCTGATCTCTTCTAAATAAATGTATATTTTATATCGCATATATTTCAGAATGATGTCACAGTTGGGTAAATATTACAATCTGGTTACTAACAAAAGCATGTTCCTCGTCATTCAGGTTTGTGTACTGCATGTGTGTAGTATGTAGCAGTGATTGAAGTCATGCTCGGTGAACGATCAGAAGCCTCTCCAGTCCGAGAAGAGCCGCCGGTTCTCTGAGAGCCACTGAACGAAGAGACTGACGCGAGCGTACGCTCCGGGCCGCTGCGGGCGAGCACAGCCGACGCCGAACGACGTGACACCGACCAGAACCCAAGCACCGGCCTCTTCACACACCAGCGGCCCGCCGGAGTCCCCCTGAAACACACACACACACACACACACACACACACACACACACACACACACACACACACACACACACACACACACACACACACACACACCACACACACACACACACACACACACACACACACACAACACACACACACACACACACACATACACACACACACACACACATGACACACACATACATACACACACACACACACACACACACACACACACACATGACACACAATACACACACGAGTACACACACACACACACATGACCCACACACATGAACACACACACACACATGACCACACACACACACACACATGACACACATGACACACATACACACACACACACACACACACACACACACACACACACACATGAACACACACATACACACACACACACACACGAACACACACACACGACACACACACACACACATGAACACACACACGAACACACACGCACGGACACACACACACACATGAGCACACACATATGACCCCACACACGAACACACACACACGAGCACACACACACAAAAACACACACACACACCCACACAAATGAGCACACACACATGACCCCACACACGAACACACACACACGAGCACACACACACGAACACACACACATGACCCCACACATGAACACACACACACACACACACGACCCCACACACACACACACACACATGACCCCACACACGAACACACACGCACGCATGACCCCCCACAGACACATGAGCACACACATGACCCCACACACGAACACACACACACATGACCACACACACACACCATTGGAAAAATTAACTTATGATTTACATCAAAGATCTCTCTCTGGAGCTTTCTGGAAGATACTCAGTGACTACGTCTTTCTAATTTTGGTTTATAATTTTCTCTTGTTTCCATCTTTGCTCTTAAGCATTTGAATGTCTACCTGCTGTACACATGTTGTTACGAGATACCGTTAATAAAACTAAATGAATAAAGCAATGAGACGACATGCACTGTGCAGTCCACACCTGACAGGAGTCCACTCCTCCTTCAGCGAAGCCGGCGCACAGCATTCGCTCGGTGAAGTTATACTCCGGCAGCCATTCCTGACACTGTTTGTTGCTTAAAATCGGCACCGAGGCTTCCTGTAACACATCGACTCTGGAGCCTACAGATCAACAACACACAGAAATATTACAGACTCAAATCAGAAAAACAGTGCATGCACAGATGTGTTTGTGTCTATCTGACCATCTTCAGCCTTTAGTCCCCAGCCAGCGATAAAACACGTTCTCCCTTCTTCAATCTCAGCTCCAGGATCTGGTAGACAGACGGGCTGCACGTAATCTGGAAGATAATAATCCACTTCTATGGGTTACGCTTCCTTTTTAATGCCTGGCAGATCATTTCTTATCATGCACGAATCAGTACACTTAAATATTTTCAAAATCAGTCCCACAAAGAAATGTTCAGGTCAGATTTCACCCAGAATCTAAAGGGGAAAAGTGTTTAAATGGCATGAAAATAACATCATAAAGTGGAGGGGGGCAAAATTGGCTTGATTTTCTTTAATTACTGCACCAGTTAATTTCATATGAAAAATGAGTAAATCATATATGAAACATATCGCATATATGAGTAGCATGCACCCTGTATACACTACCATTCAAAAGCATTTTTAATATTGTAAGAAGTCTAAAATTGAATTTTTAACAACTGTTAAACATATTTAATTGATCAAAGCTGTATTTTCAGCATCATTCCTCCAGTCTTCAGTGTCACATGATCTTCAGAAATCATAATAATATGAACATTTCTGATTATTATCAATGTTGAAAAAGTGTATAATTTTGACCCATACAATGTATTGTTGGCCATTGCTACAAATATACTCCAGCGACTTATTGTGCTCCAGGGTCACAAATGTACCTTTAGCATGCCTATAAAATGAAAAACAGTACAATAAAACAAAAGTGTTGCCTGTGTACCTGTGAAGTCGGCCGGCGTCTGTAAGTGCATCAGAGCGAAGTCCGACTCCTTGGTCCTCCTGTTATAGTGCTGGTGCATGATCACGCGATCGATCAGATGTGTTTGTCTGTCAGAGTCATCCGAGCCGAACTGAGAGTGAAGACCCAGCACCGCCGCCCAGTTCGACAGGTGCACGTTCTTTCTACAGGATTAAACCCTCTTCAGTTTCTCAGCGCGTCTTTGTGTTTTACAGTGACCAGTGTTGGGAAAAGATACTTTTAAAAGTAATGCATTACAATATTGTGTTATTCCCTGAAAAACTAACTAATTATGTTACTTAGTAACTTTTTATGAAAAGTAATGTGTTACAAAGTTACGTTATTCCCTAAAAAGTAACTAATTACATTACTTAGTAAATTTTTATGGAAAGTAATGCCTCACAATATTGCGTTATTCCCTAAAAAGTAACTAATTATGTTACTTAGTAACTTTTTATGGAAAGTAATTTGTTACAACATTGCGTTCTTCCACCAAAAAGTAACTAATTACATTACTTAGTAACTTTTTATGGAAAGTAATGCATTACAATATTGCATTACTCCTTAAAATAGTAACTAATTACATTAATTAGTAACTTTTTATGGAAAGTAATGCATTACAATATTGCGTTATTCCCTAAAATAGTAACTAATTAGGTTACTTAGTAACTTTTTATGGAAAGTAATGCGTTACAATATTGCGTTATTCCCTAAAAAGTAACTAATTTTACTCTTTTTAATTAGCTTGTTATTTTTTAAAATTAACTAATTAGGTTACTTAGTAACTTTTTATGGAAAGTAATGTGTTGCAATATTGCGTTATTCCCTAAAAAGTAACTAATTATGTTACTTAGTAACTTTTTATGGAAAGTAATGTGTTGCAAAATTGCGTTATTCCCCCAAAAAGTAACTAATTTCGTTACTTAGTGATTTTTTATGGAAAGTAATGCATTACAATATTGCATTACTCCTTAAAATTGTAACTAATTACGTTAATTAGTGACTTTTTATGGAAATTAATGCGTTACAATATTGGTTCATTCCCTAAAAAAGTAACTAAGTATTTCTGTTGTTTAAAATGGTAACACCGGAACTATCACTCAATACATCAGAAACAAAGTAACTGTTACTCATTTAAAAAAGTAACTCCGATATTTCCTTCTTAATTAAAAAGGTATGCATTACTTTACTAGTTACTTAAATGTGTTACTATAATGCATTACTTCCAACACTGGCATTGACAGTATACACTGCTTACCCATAAACACAGTGTGCGGCTGTGATCAACCATTCCCTGTCAATCAAAGTAGCTCCGCACACATGACCGCCCAACCAGCGCAGAGATGCGATCCATGGCCACGCCCCTTTCTGGGCGTCCTGACCGCCCACCACTCGGCCCACTTTGTTTCCATCCGATTCCACGCTACTCTCTCTTTTTAAGGGGACTTTACGGGCACCACATGCTGTAAACAACAAGAGATGTTGCATGTGTATATTGTAAAAAATCACAAAGTTGAGAAAACTTAAAATCTCACACAAACATATATATTTGTGTGTGAGTGCATATCTCTCTCTCTCTCTCTCTCTCTCTATATATATATATATATATTATATAACCTTGCTATGTGTACTGCATTAAGCTAACCGAGACTTGTCATAGCACTTGCATTTTATTGCTCTTGGTTTTGCTTGCTTCCATTGTCCTCATGTGTAAGTCGCTTTGGATAAAAGAGTCTCCTAAATGACTAAATGTAAACTGTTGTATTTCTGCTGATTTTGTGAATGAATGAAGCCGAGCTGCGGTTTCAAACTTACGCTGATTGTTGCAGTGCAGAGACACGATCTTCTCGCTGGGGCACGTGTCACTTTATAAAGACACAAAAGAATCTGAAATGAGATTTTACAGGCCAATATGTATACAAAATGTATGTAAATGATTACCTGGGTTTCAGATCCAGAGAGCCGTTAGTGTTCACACTAACAGTAGTAAAGGGAGCATCTCTATCCGTAATGCTGGAGAACCAAGTATCTCCGGATCTATCAAAGAATGAATGAATTAATGAATTATGCATTTATATAGCGCTTTATTGTGTATGCACCCAAAGTGCTTTACAATCATATGAGGAGGGGGGTCTCTCCTCAACCACCTATAGACATTGACAAACATCACATTACACTTTCCCCCTATTATTTTAAGCTACCTATTTTAAGCTCCTTTAAAGCTACTGTATCATATTTAACACACACATTTCTAAAGCCTTTAGATTATCATTACATCAAAACATTTCACAATATACTTCTTCTCTTAGTTTGTAAGCCTGTTTATACCACTAAATACTCAATTAAAAAAAGGTCATTGTGACTTTTTAGCTTCTTTTTTTCATGCAATTCTGATATAAACTCAATGGCGAGTCACAAAGTCCAATTCTAAAGAAAAATACTATTTTCTTACAATTGCATGTTTATATTTCGCAATTCTGGGGGATCTGAATTGCAAGAAAAAAAAAGTTGTGAATTAATAAAAACCATACTTTGAGATAAAAAAGGTTGCAATTACTAATAATGTACTAATGTATTTACTTATTAATGTGAAAAATTGGCTCTTTCAGTTCGTGCTTCACGTGTCTTTCGGCTGTGAAATCTTTATTGATTTTCGTAAAGTAAATGTTAGAATAACTTTCATATAAGCTGAACATGTATTAAACTAAAGCAACTAAGGTTTAGACATTGCATGGCATTATATGTCCCCCCACCCCCACACACACAAAAAAACTACAGAGCTTTGATCATAAAACTAAGCATTTTAGTCTCATATTACTGGAGTTATGACTGATATTTATCATCATATGAAGGTATCTGCTGTGCTGTTATAAAGAGCTCATTGATTTACAAGCTATCAGGATTTCATCTATATAAATATCAGCATTTTTGCTCAGTTTGAGCGTCTAAATAAAACTGAGCTGTTCTTTCCTTATGCATGAGCTCCATATTCTCATATGAGACATATAATCCTGATTAATCAAATGTGCATTCATCAAAAACACATGCATCTTTTTAATTATAATTTTTTTGTCTATAGGTTCAATAAACAATTACACTTTTTTTTAAAGGGGGCATCGGATGCCCATTTTCCACAAGTGGATATGATTCTTCAGGGTCTTAATGAAAAGTCTATAATATACTTTGCTTAAAATCTCTCAATGGTAGAGTAAAAAAACACCCTTTTACCCTGTCAAGATCAGCTCTGTTCACAGCAAGCCATTTACGTGCATGTCGCTTTAAATGCTAATGAGCTCTGCTGACTCCGCCCCTCTCTCCCGTAGGGTGACGAGCAGTACTGTTTACTTCAGCTGTGAAACTAGCACATTATTAGGAAAGGTGATTTGCAAAGATTCATAAAACCCCGTATACTCACTTCTTCTGCAGATGAAGCTGGATCATGTAGATCGGGATCGGCACATTCACTTCAAAGCGAAAATAACGTTAATCCTCTGCGACTTCAGCGGCTCAGATGTCCGGAGTAACTAACGACTGCTTTATTCATTATTACATCCAACAACTAAACACTATAATCACTTAATCAGAGACATTTTGTCTTCCCTGCACAGCTCTCAGCTCACTCAGGGGGCGGAGCTAAGGTAAGACGGACCTGTCAATCAACTCTCGTGGGAGGGGCCTGTACAGAACAGCCTGGTTTGAGAAAGGATTTTATAATAGAGATAAAAAAAAAACAGTGTGGATTTTTATAATTATAGGATGGATGTGTACACATTAGGATGTGTCCATTTATGTTCAAATAACTTGTAAAGTGAATTTTGCATCCGATGACCCCTTTAAATAAAAAACTGACAATTAGTTCACATGTAAGGCTTTGCTGTAGTTTACCTGTAGCCCAGGTAGCGGCAGAAGAAGAGCGAGAGCTGAGCTCTCCACTCTTCAGCACAAACCGTGTACAGATGATCCTGGACCTGCAGTCTCAGTCGTTCGGTTGCAGTGACGTTATCTTGGATTAGATGCACTGAAACACAGCAGAGCCTGTGATCGCACGCATGAACGGCGTGATTGGATTGGTTAGGGTTAGTTATGGTTCAGATTGTTTTCTCACCACAGTCAGCTTCATCAGAGCGGTCAGTGCAGTCTTCTGCTCCGTCACACACACCTGAGCTGGACACACACACTCCTGTGCCGCACTGAAACTGACCGCTGGGACACGGATCTGCATATTGACCAGAGGTTTATGTCATTTCTTAAAGGGACAGTTCACCCAAAAATGAGAATGTGGTGTTTATCTGTTTCCGAGATATAGGTGACTTTGTTTCTTCAGTCGAACACAAACAAAGATTTTCAATGGCTCCACGGCTTTGAGAGACAAAAAAACATACACAGACAAAACCAAATTAAACCCTGCGGCTCGTGACGATACATTGAGGTCTAAAGACAAAAACAATCGATCTGTGTGAGAAACTGAACAATATTTATATAGTTTTTACCTCTGATCCACCGCATGGTCCAACTGTCCTGAGCGCGTGCGTTCACAACAGCCGACGCATGACGTAGACATTGTTGTGGATCAGAGGTAAACATGATATAAATACTGTTTAGTTTCTCACACATATCGATTGTTTCGTGTCTTTAGACCTCAATGTATCATCACGAGCAGCAGGGTTTAATTAGGTTTTGTCTGTGTATGTTTTTTTGTCTCTCAAAGCCGTGGAGCCCATTGACTGCCATTATATGACTGACAGACTAAAGTTAAACATCTTAGTTTGTGTTCGACTGAAGAGACAGTCACCTATATCTCGGATGCCCTGCAGGGGGTCAGCAGATAAACATCACAATCTCATTTTTGGGTGAACTGTCCCTTTAAGCCGTCTCTATGTGATTGTGCTGATATAACGCCCAGCAGAAGACACACCTGGTCGACCGAGGTTAAAGCCTGTGCTAAAGTTGGCTAGAAAGCCTCTGTCGTTGCCCGACGCATCCGTGAAAAGCATGACTGTCACCTGAGAGCTCGTGGAAAACATATCCGGGAAGGAACGATCCCCAGTCAGGACACCTTAAATTAAAAAAACACACAGTACTTGCTAATAAACTTTAACATTATGCAAAATTAAAAATCATTTGTGTGTGCTTTTCATATCATTGAAGTATTACAATTATTATTAAAGCATGTGAATATGAAAATACTGAGGTCAGTAATAAAAAAAATAATAATAATATTTTTATTCAGCATTAAATTGATCAAAAGTGATATTAAAGACGTTTAAGATTATTAAAAAAATATTTAAAAAATGCTGTTCTTTTGAACTTTCTATTCATCTGTAAATCCCGAAAAATCTAATGTATCAGTTTCCACAAAAATATTGTGCAGCACGACTGTTTTCAACATTGATAATAATCAGAAATGTAAAAATCAAAAAAAAAAATCCAAAACAAATAAATCCTGATCCTTTAAATCCTAAACAAACAAACACACACACACACACACACACACACACACACACACACACACCACACACACACACACACACACAAATAACACAAATACAAATAAACACATACACACACAAACACACACACACACACATACATATAAATACACACATACACATATACATATATACACACACACACATATACACACATACATATATATATACACACACACATGACATAACACAAATACACACACATATACACACACACACACACACACACACACGCACACAAAACATATAAACACACACACACACACACACAAACAAACACACTTATATACACACACACACACACACAGACAAACAAAAACACACACACACACACACACGCACACAAAACATGCTAAACACACACACACACACACACATACAAACAAACACACACTTATACACACACACACACAGACAAACAAAACACACACACACACACACACACAAACAAACACACACACACACACACACACACACACACACACACACACACAGAGAGAGAAGTTTTATTTATAAAAATACCCCCATTATCTATAATATAAATGCATGCCATAATAAATTTAAATCTGTACATTTAAGCAAAAATCACCTAGCAAATCTGAATAGGGCGTCGCTCCATCTCGAATTTCCAAAACATCATAATTCATCTCTAAAGCAACGTCTTGAAAATGCAGCTGGATATTCTGTCCTTCCTTAGCATGTAAAGTCCACACACCTGAACAAGACCAACCATAATAGTAATACAATTATCATATTAAAGCAGGTGCAGTTTTCCGTTATTGTTTAGAATCTTCTATACATGTTTCTGCATTCTTAATGATCAAGGCTGAAAGTTAATACACTGGGTTTAGGACTCACATGAAGCTTTGTGTCCGTAGCCGTTGGGGTAGTTTGGAGAGCTGAACGTGGAGTTGTGTTCGTACAGGTCAAACGCTCCCCCACAATCCTCTATGATAAACCATTCAAGCTCATCACATGAACCGTACTCCTCTGCAGTCTTGTGCTAATGTAAATGTCATATGAATGCCTGCAGCAGGTGTAATCGCTCACCTGGTATGGGAGGAGGAGTGGTGGGAGGAGGGACCGGGGTCGGCTCCGCAGGGGCCGGTCCACAAGAACCAGGCCATACGCTGATATCATCCAGAGCAATGTCATTCAGAAATCCTGCCCTCTTCTGAGCTTCAAACACCACCTGAGAGACCCACCAATGGCTGTTAATGACCTAAGCATCTTGCCTTATGAAATTTAAAGGGATAGTCCACCCAAAAATGAAAATTCTGCCATTAAATACTCACCCTCATGTCGTTCCAAACCTGTAACACTGATAACCTGCGATAAAAGCAGTGTTTTTGTCCTAACCAACCGACGACATGCAATATTTCTAATTTAGAAACGGTTTATATTTCCGCGACATCATGGCTGGAACAACAACATACAAACGAATGACTGTAGATGATCTCAGGTGGTTATGTGCTTTATTCAAAGCTATACTACGGGGCCGTTGAATGCTTGAATCTGATTGGCTGACGAACGTTCTGAGGTGTGTGATTATTTTCAGGGAAACGCACGGCGAACGTAGTTCCAGGCACCGCATTACATGACCATTTCACTTCACCAAATGATTTCTGTTATTTCAAACAGAAAAATAACCAAAACCCACAACGACACTGGCCAAACAAATAAATACAGTAAACAAAAGGATAAAATTGACATGTTTTTGCCACAAAATGACGTTTTATTATCTACGGAAAGCACATATCCTACTCTCTCTCTCTCCCTCACAGACACACATATAGTTTGCACACACCTTAACATAAGCACTGATGTAGTTAGCACTACTCAGTAACATAGTTTAAGAACTTAAAAACTACATGACTTCTCACAATACACTTGATTGTCTCTATGACTCTCTCTCCTCCACCTGTAGCTGGTGTGTGGTGAGCGACACTTGATTGTCTCTATGACTCTCTCTCTCCTCCACCTGTAGCTGGTGTGTGTGAGCGACACTTGATTGTCTCTATGACTCTCTCTCTCCACCTGTAGCTACATGATTGTCTCTATGACTCTCTCTCTCTCCACCTGCTGGTGTGTGGTGAGTGCAGCATACACTTGATTGTCTCTATGACTCTCTCTCCTCCCACCTGTAGCTGGTGTGTGGTGAGAGCACACTTGATTGTCTCTATGACTCTCTCTCCTCCACCTGTAGCTGGTGTGTGGTGAGTGCATACTTGATTGTCTCTATGACTCTCTCTCCTCTCCACCTGTAGCTGGTGTGTGGTGAGAGCATACACTTGATTGGCTCTATGACTCTCTCTCCTCCACCTGTAGCTGGTGTGTGGTGAGCGATACACTTGATTGGCTCTATGACTCTCTCTCTCTCACCTGTAGCTGGTGTGTGGTGAGCGCATACTTGATTGGCTCTATGACTCTCTCTCTCCTCCACCTGTAGCTGGTGTGTGGTGAGCGCATACACTTGATTGGCTCATGTCTCTCTCTCCTCTCCACCTGTAGCTGGTGTGTGGTGAGAGCATACACTTGATTGGCTCTATGACTCTCTCTCCTCCACCTGTAGCTGGTGTGTGTGGTGAGCGATACACTTGATTGGCTCTTCATGACTCTCCTCCCACCTGTAGCTGGTGTGTGGTGAGCGCATACACTTGATTGGCTCCCATGTCTCTCTCTCCTCTCCACCTGTAGCTGGTGTGTGGTGAGCGAGCACACTTGATTGTCTCTATGACTCTCTCTCTCTCCTCCACCCGTAGCTTGTGTGGTGGCGCACTGGTGCCGTTGTCCTGTGGCAGCCGTCGCATCATCCAAGTGGATGCTGCACACTGGTGGTGGTTGAGGAGAGACCCCCACATGATTGTGAAGCGCTTTTGGTGTACAGCAATATACAATAAAGCTCTATATAAATGCATCATTCATTCATTCATTCAAGCGAGGCAACAACAACGGCGCTGTTCGTGAAGAAAATTAACTTAAAGTCTCATTGCTGCCGATCACTGACTCACAGAGGTAACATTAATCTCTCTCTCTCGCACACCTCGGGTGTGCAATATTTCTAAATTAATTATCAATTATTCCTTACTTAAACGTGTCTAATATGAGTTTAAATATAATTTTGTGTGACCGTATAGCCATACTGAAAGCAACAACAGAACGCATCTGATTGGCCGTGATATTTGATTTATACTGTCGCGGATACGTAAATTGTTGTCGCTGGAATCTTGTTGCGTCACATTAGGACACGTGGCGTTAGACCTTCGTTCATCTTCTGAACACAAATTAAGATGTTTTTGATGAAATCCGAGAGTTCTCTGACTCTCAAGGATCCTAACACGATCAAGGCTCAGAAACACAGCAAAGACATCGTTAAAATAATCCGCGTCACATCAGCGGTAATTTTACGACCATGAGAATACTTTTTGTGTGCAAAGAAAAAAAATAACGACTTTATTCAATGGGATCATGAGACCAAGTATGGGATCAGTACCAGTATGGGATCAATAAGACTTTTTAAAGAAGTCTCTTCTGCTCATGAATGCTGCATTTATTTGATCAAAAATCTTGAAAAATGTTATTACAATATAAATAATGGTTTGTGTTTTAATATACTGTAAAATATAATTTATTCTTGTGATCAAAGCTGAATTTTCAGCATCATTACTACAGTCTTCAGTGTCACATGATCTTTTGAAATTATTTTAAAATGCTGATTTATTATTAGAATTATCAATGCCAAATATTTTTTTTTGGAAACTGCAATACTTTTTCAGGATTATTTGATGAATACAAATAAAAAAATAAAAATAAAAATATTTCCTAACAACATAAATCTTTGCCATCACTTATTATCAATTCAACACATCCCCTGAATAAAAATATTAATTTCTTTCAAAAACTGACCCCAAACTTTTGAACGGTAGGGTATATTGTTAGAAAATATTAAATAACTGCTTTCCTTTTATCTTTCTATTCATCAAAGAATCAGGGTTTCCAAAAAAATATTACATTTCCAGCACTGATAATAAATCAGCATATTATTATGATTTCTGAAGATCATGTGACACTGAAGACTGGAGTAATGATGCTGAAAATACAGCTTTTATCACAGAAATACATTACATTTTACAGTATATTAAAATACAAACCATTATTTTATATTGTAATAACATTTTGCAAGATGGCTATTTTTCTGTATTTTTGATTAAATAAATGCAGCCTTCATGAGCAGAAGAGACTTCTTTAAAAAACTTTACAAGTCTTACTGATCGGAGAGTGTATGTACACGGATACGTTGTTTACATTCAAATCAAGCGTAAACAATGTATCCACGCACACACGTTTCATACATATGTGATACTGTCCAAAATGGCGCTATAGGGTGAGACAAATTGTTGAATAAATTCGTTATTATTGTTTTCTTTGCGCACAAAATGTATTCTTGAGCAGGTTGAACTGCTGATGTGACGTGGATTATTTTAACGATGTCTTTGCTGTGGATCCTCGCTGTCTAAAAGATTCAGAGAGCTCTCGGATTCCATCAAAAACAAAATATGATGAATGAAGGAATTACGGGTTTGTAATTAATGACAGAATTTTCATTTTTTGGGTGAACTATCCCTTTAAGCCCATTGGTACGCGAGCTGACCACAGTCTCCGCGGTGATGTTTAGTGTGGCTTGACCGTAGTTCCAGTTGTCACCGTAGTTCCCTTCTTTCTGGAAGAGGACGGTGACGGATGAGCCTTGCTGTGCCGTGACCGTCAGACGCCAAACGTCCTCGCCAAACATGTGATACCTCAAAGAGCACGGGACAGATTGGCTTACAGCGGAGCACAAAACAAGCACACTGAAATAAGAGAACCTTGTGTAATGTGTTCAGACAATTGCATGATATTTACAATTAAATCAATTATAGATTAAACTAACTGAACTTTAGTCGTGCGGGTCACTCCATATATTATACATGCAAGTACGTTTTTACAGTAAAATGTGTTTTTAAGATTTAAAATGCACATTAAATACTTCCTCACAAGAGATGTACACATACTTGATTAGTTCTAGCATTTTATCATCTTAATTTGCATTTATAGTCATTTTCATACAATGTGCACAAATAAGCTGAATGTTTCCAAAAGTTAGAAAAACTAACCAGAATTGCAGACACACTGATTCCTTTGTAGGAGTCAAAGGAAGACTGTATATACGGATTTTTTTATTCCAACTTCCAGGGGACCGAGAGGTCACAATGTAGTACCCTATGAGATAAAAGCCCATGTTCATTACAGTACATCAGATATGCAAATCGTATAAATATAAATCGTCAAATATAGCTGCATGCTGGAGTTAAGAGGCAGCGAGCATCAGAACAACTGAAAAAAATCTATAATAAATATATTAATTGGTGATGTAATTTAATGGTTTATCACTTTTGACCAATAGGTGGCGATGTTATCAGATTAATATGATGTGGTCAGTGTATGGTGACAATGACCCACAAAGTTTGGTGTCAGAATATCAAAGCATTGCACAGATACAGCCCCAGATGCAGTTTGGCATCATGCCGTCAAATTCGTTGTTGTAGTAAATGAAAACCAACTGGTCCATCGACACAAAATACATAATGTTTTTGTTGGCATGGTCTGAAAATGATCAGATTCGAACTTGGCGAAAATAGGATAAATAGTCCAGGTGAAGTTTGGCTGATTATGACAGAATTGGTATTGATGTTCTCGGTATGACGCAAGGAATCTATCAAGACCAGTCTCATGATAACAGGCAAAAATAATCAAAACATATGAGCAATTTTGCTATAATTTTTGACCTCAAGGGGGTGCTGCCCCATGACTTGTTGAGTACCTTCAGGGCACAGTGCCAAAAACACATTGAGAGTTTAGTAACGTTGTGCCAGTACATTTGTAAAACATAGCATTTTACGACAAAAGGGGGTGATGCCCAAAATGGCCAACAAAGGTAAACTGGCTCTGCATCCCAATTAGTCCTGAATAGTATCGAAAATAGATTTAGTACATCCCAAATCATTGTATGTTTTAAAAAGTATGCCAAAGATTCCCGGATGGTCTACAACTTGGTTATAATTCGAAGTGCAGATCTCTACACTCTAGCGCATAATATTGCCCACAACACTGCGCGGTGGACGAGGATTCTGTTAGAACTACAAACACGCATAAAAAAGGGTTTAAAACTACAAACATGGTGGATATACGCAATCGATTACACGCAGAGAGATGAGTTTGAGTGATAAATAATCAATGTCTAAGCTGATTAAAAAATACTTATTTAATGTTATGCGCGTTATATTTAATCTGCAGCAACATTGTGGACTTTTATAATAATAAGTTTGGACATTAACTTTTAAATGCATCATTATGAAAAGAGTTCTCGGCATGATAGACACGCCACACGGTTCCTTTAGGCCTCCTTTAACAAATCCATGCATTTTTGTTAGAAAAATATCTAATATCTATTTTTTTCGCATGTTTTTTTATGGATCAGCGCACTTTATTTTATATGTTTTGGACTATATACACCTAGGATGCATTGAGGGTGCGTAAAAATGGCCCTAATTTTAATTTTTGGTTGAATTAACTCTTTAAGAGACCAGTTTGGTAATTTTTAGCCAAACCATTCAGAATTTATAAGCAATTTTACATATCTCCTGACCACTAGGTGGCGCTGCGCCGAGACTCTGCAGGTAGCCTCTGGTCATAGTTATTATAACACACACCAAATTTGGTCTCAATACGCTGAAGCGTTATGGAGATATAGCCTTGCATTCATTTTTGACATGCTTCGTTCACGTGTTATTCAAGAACTGTTTAAATAATCAACTTGAGTTTTAGTCAGCATGCTCTGAAGATGATCTGGCTTGATTTGTATACAAATTGGAGCGACAGGGTAGGAGGAGTTGAAATCCAAAATGATGTCATAAGGTGCTTCAGCCAAGGAGAATAATAATAAACACAAGTGCAAATTTAAGCTGTTGGTGGCGCTAGAGAGTTAGAGACTCCATATTTGCTATGGCTAATGTTGAGACTGTCCTCTATCTATGTGCCAAATTTCACATTATACTATACATTACGGAGCTGCTACAGACTTCCAGAGCAGAAGAAGAAGAAAGTTTGTAATTGTTACTGTATTTAATGGCACCTGATTGGTCTCCGGTCGTGTGATCGAAGCTCGGGCCGGTGTCGGGTGGGATAGTAGCGCCGTGTACTCGTAACCAGTCGCCATCGTCATCAAAATCTTGCCTCCAGAGACAGAAGTCCTCTTCAAAGGAACAGTTTATCTTCTCTTCATCTACCAAAGACCATAGAATGCAATAAAACTTGACTTTTTGTTGCTAAATGTAGCAACTACACTAGCAACTGTTTCTTCCAAAAGCACCTAGTAACAAATGTAGCTATTTTTTATATTTATTTGGCAACTTAAACAATAAAAAGGCACACATTTTCCATCTAAATTACACAAAAAGAGGAAACCAAAGAGGCCAAGCAGTTCACACATCACATGAACTAAGCTGCTTTTTGCAATCGTCCAACTTAATTATAATGATAATTTAATAATTGTTAATTTATGATACACTTAGTAGCTTGTACATGCGATCGGAAAAGGTAATTTTACAGGATATTATCAGTTTTTTATTATCCGTTGTATCATGAAAACACAAAATACAATGCGCCATTTAAAACGCCTGTGAAAAATCAATACGGAAAATTCCTTCATAATCAATTTTGCCCTATTTTTATAGACTTTGCATTTAGCGTTGCATACTTACTAACTATGAACGCACTGCTTAAAAAAACTATAATTGCTCAGAATGTGTAGTTTGACTACTTTACTAGTTAACACAATGTGTTTACTTAAATTGTAATCATTCAATAATGTGTAAATGTTCAATAATTCAATGTTGCATTTAAATGTTATTTATATTTTAATACAAATACATTAATATTATTTTATGAACAAATCTAAATGAACATATTTAAAATAAATTTGATGTAGAGACACTTTTGTGTCATCGTGCAATGACGTCACAATGTCACTTTTAGCAACAAATCAACCTTTTTTTTTAGATCATTTGTGAAGATGATCTTGTGAGAGCTGTAAACTGGACACACACAATAGTATTTTGTCTTGTTTTCTAGTATAACATCTACAAAGTCTTCAATCCAGATGCATTGACTTGACATTTAAAATTGTTTAAGATATCATGTCTTGTTATCTAAAAACAAACAAAATTAATTCTAAGCTAAACAAGATTTTTGTTATTGCACTATTGGCAGATATTATTGCTTATTTAATACATTTGGTAAATAAATATTTTTCCTTAAACATAGCCTTTATATAGTCTCAGGAAAATCAAATTGTTCTTCCGATTTGAAATATAAACTCATGAGACGTGTGACTTTCAACCCATTACTTTTCTGGATTGCTCCAGAGCTTATTTCATGTATTTTTATATGAAATAAAAAAAATGTATAAGGCACTTCAGTCTCTATAACTTTTTATCTTTTTGAGCATTATCAACTCTGGATGCTGGATAGTAAAGCCCAAAGGGTCTTCTTTCCAAAGACACCACAGTTGTGTGTGTAGCACACTGAAGTCAGAACCTGTTATGATTTTAAGTTAGGTACGTCTTTTTCAACTGTGAGTCCCAAAATGGGGAGTGCTGGCTAACAGGTTAAAAAAGTATAATTTTAGACAAATTTAGACATGCTAATCATGCTAGAAACATGCTAGCAACAATGCTAGTCACTTGCTAATCATGCTAGCAACATGCAAGTAACAGGCTAGTCACTTGCTAATCATATTAGCAACATGCTAGTAAGATGCTAATCATGCTAGAAACATGCTAGCAACAATGCTAGTCACTTGCTAATCATGCTAACAACATGCTAGTAACATGCTAGTCACTTGCTTATCATACTAGCAACATGTTAGTAACATACTAATCATGCTAGAAACATGCTAGTAAAATGCAAATCATGTTAGCAACATGCTAGAAACATGCTAGCAACATGCTAGAAACATGCTAGCAACATGCTAATCATGCTAGCAACATGCTAGTCACTTGCTTATAATGCTAGAAACATGCTAACAACACGCTAGTCACTTGCTAAACATACTAGCAACATGCTAGTAACATGCTAATCATGCTAGAAACATGCTAATCAAGCTATAAACATGCTAACAACATGCTAGTCACTTGCTAATCATGCTATCAAAACATGCTAGTAACTTGCTAATCATGCTAGAAACATGCTAGCAAACATGCTAGTCACTTGCTAATCATGCTAGCAATATGCTAGTAACATGCTAAGCATGATAGAAACATGCTAGCAACATGCTAATCATGCTAGAAACATTCTAGCGACATGCTAGTCACTTGCTAATCGTGCTAGAGACATGCTAGTCACATGCTAGTAGCATGCTAATCATCCTAGAAATATAGCAGTTCTAGAAACATGCTAGCAACATGCAAGTCACATGCCACTGCAAGCACCACTCACATTTTCTTCAGGAAAAAAGTAATGGGTTGAAAGCCACACATCTCATGAGTTTATATTTTTATAATCTTATAATAATTGTATTTTTTTTCAGAAAACAAGATATCTTAAATAATTTAATTTGTCATGTAAATGCATCTCGATTGAAGACCATAATAATTTGGCTACAGCACTCTATATGTCTGTGAATGCAGTAGAGCGTGATTCAATGACTCGCTGAAATCATCACGCACTAGAGAGACCGTTGACGTTCTCTGCCGTGTACGTGGCGTTGAATCCTTGAAGGCTGTTCAAGTCTGCGAGAAACTCAACCGTGGCTTCATGAGATAAGAGCCAGATGTCTCCAGGTGATTCGCCTGAGAGCGAGTCTGAAACAGAAAGCGGAGACGTCAAGGCTTCAGAAGCACAACACCTTCTCGTAACACACGGGTTTACAGCACTTCTCACGTGTCAGTGTTTTGGTGGGACCCGTGCCCTCGTACAGCTGCAGAACGTCGATGTCCCGCTCCGTGTGGAACGTGTGGAAGACGATTCTGACGGCCGAGCCCTCGGCCACTCTGTGTGTGATACGATCATTCATAACACCACTAATATCTTACAAACAGGTGAACTTACAGCGCATTACACTCAGATATGTTCTACTTGTGAAAAACAATTCTGAACAAATGTGACCTTGGAGCACAAAACCAGTCATAAGGGTCAATTTTTCAAAATTAAGATTTATGCATCATGTGAAATCTGAATAAATAGCTTTCCATTGATGTATGATTTAGACAATATTTGAAAATCTGGTGTAAAAAAATATTTTGAGATGTATGCATCATCTGAAAGCTGAATATAATAATCAATATTACTATGATAGGACACTATATGGAATCTGACTGTGTAAAACAAATCTAAATATTGAGAAAATCATCTTTAAAGTTGTTCAGATTAATTCTTAGCAATGCATAGCATTAGTTTTGATATATTTACGGTACTAAATATCTTCATGGAATATGCTCACAATGATTTTTGGCATAACATAAAAATAATAATTTTGACTCATACAATGTATTGTTGGTTATTGCTACAAATATAGCTGTGCTGCTTATGACTGCATCTGTGCTGCAGGGACATAAATAATAAAGATAAACAAAATATAGTTATGTATATAGGCTATATGTTATATTTATTTAGTAATTCTTAATATTCTAAATAAATATAACATATATCCTATATAAATAAAGATACAAAATATAGTTATGTATAGGATATATATTATATTTATTTAGAATATTGAGAATTACAGATTTTAAAGCAATAACACAATTTTGTGGAAGGCAAGAATCCCCAGCTATACGTTATTAGTTATATTTAATTAAATTAAAATGATCAATTTTGAAAAGTTATCATCAAAATTTATACCATAAACCAATAGATATTATATGAATTACACATTTACATAAATCTCCCTCCTTTTCAATTTATTAATTTACTATTTTATTGAATTATGTAATAGTGTTATAAATTGATGTTTAAAAAATATTATTTGAATTAATTACTAGATATTACTGTCATAAGAGTTTTGATATTAATATGTTTTCTGTATGTTTTTATTATTTTATTTGTATTAAAATAATTTCCTATGTTTCATATGTAACAGTGTAATTGTTATTGTCAAATAATATTATTTATCTGTATATATTTTTTATTATTATTAATAATTAATCGCATTAAAAATAACGATTTTTGTTTACATACTTTTTGTGTGTGTACTGTGTATATTTATTATGCATATATAAATACACACACATACAGTATATATATATATTTTTAAATTACATGTATTAACATGCATATATTCATATTCATATAATACAAGATATACAAGCATACAATATTTTCTTATATATATATATATATATATACACATGCATGTGTGCGTATTTAAATATTTATAACAAATATACACAGTACACGTTCATATATTATGTAAACATAAATATTATTTAATTTATTTAATCGTTTGATAGCACTTATATATATATGTTTAATATTACCACAAAGGAGTAACAAATTTAACTTTAAAAAATACGTAATAACTATTGGTAATAAATATTGTCTTCAAAGGAAAAGCTCACTTGCATAACTGTATTAAAAGTGTTTTTGAAAGACATAATAAAGTATGATAGTTATGATATTACCGTATGATCCAGCGGCAGTCCGTGGGACGGTTATAGACCTCGGGGAAGTTTCTGGAGTGGAAGGATCCGGACGCACCGAGCAGAACAAACTGACCGTCACACTCTGTGGCTATATATCATATATATATAAAAACTGGTTATGCATCTCAAAAACACTGTGTTTATATATAATGTGTCTCTGGAGCACAGACGCAGTCATAAGCAGCACAGCTATATTTGTAGAAATAACCAACAATACATTGTATGGCTCAAAATTATACTTTTTATGTTATGCCAAAAATCATTAGATATTAAGATCATGTTCCATGAAGATATTACCTACCGTACATATATCAAAACTTACTAATATGCATGGCTGAGAATTCATTTAAACAACTTTAAAGATGATTGTCTCAATATTTAGTTTTTTTTGCACGCTCAGATTCCATTTAGTGTCCTATCATAGTATTATTGATTATTATATTCAGCTCTCAGATGATGCATACATCTCAATTTTGAAGAATTGACACTTATGACTGGTTTTGTGCTCCAGGGTCGCTATATGAATTATGGGATACAAGGTGTCTTGGATATTATTTGTATTATTCATCTAATATTTGTATAGTATAAGTAGGCGAATTAGGACTCTGGATTAGAAATAAAGGTGCTTCACGATGCCATAGAAGAACCTTTTTTTGTCTAAATGGTTCCATAAAGAACCTTCAACATCTGAAGAACCCAAACACTTCTTTTGTTCTGATTATAAAGAGATGCTTCTTTGGTCTTCTGTGGCATCAAGCACCTTTATTTTTAAGAGTGTCTCTGAACATGTCCCAGGGACGTACCACAGAGAGAGTGGTCCTCGTCGGAGGCGTCAGCACAGCTCTGTACTCCGTCACACACGTCCGATTGAGGAACACATGCGGATCCATCCACACAGGCCTTCTGTCCTTCTGGACAATTCACTGCAGTGACTGACAACAAGTACAGACATCTGCACTTCTTAAACCAATCAGACCTTTTAATTACTATACAATAACATTCTACATTCAGGGTCGGTCAGGTTGTCTTACATCAAGTCTCCTATATTCGGATCATAACTGTAATATTGTACACACTCTTAAAACTGCTGGGTTCAAAACAACCCAATTTGGGTTATTATGTTTAACCCAGCAGGCTGGGTTGCTTTTTTATGGTTTAAAATTACTACATTGCAATTTTGATAGAATTTAAAACAGCAGTTTTCTATGTGAATATGTGTTAAACTGTAATTTATTTCTGTGATCAAAGCTGTACTTTCAGCATCATTACTGCAGTCTTCAGTGTCAAGTGATCTTTAGAAATCATTCTGATATGAAACATTTCTGATTATTATCAATGTTGAAAACAGTCGTGCTGTACAATATGTTTGTGGAAACTGTGACACACACACACACACACACACACACACACACACACACACACACACACACACAGACACACACACACACACACAGACACAGACACAGACACAGACACACACACACACACACACACACACACAGACACACACACACACACACACACACACACACACACAGACACAGACACAGACACACACACACACACACACACACACACACACACACACGCACGCTTTCCCACATTATAAATGTCACTTTTGATTAATTTAATGCAAACTTGTTAAATGAAATAACCAATTTATTGAAAACAAAATAAAATGTTAGTGACCCCAGACTTTTGAACAATATATATATACACTGTGGTGAAATAACTGTGCTGTGACATTAACTTTAAAGGGTTTCATCGGATGCCCATTTTCCACAAGTTGATATGATTCTTCAGGGTCTTAATGAAAAGTCTATATTATACTTTGGTTAAAATCTCTCAATGGTAGTGTAAACAATTACCCTGTTTTACCCTGTCAAAATCTGCTCTGTTTTCAGCAAGCCATTTAAGTGCATGTCGCTTTAAATGCTAATGAGCTCTGCTGACTCCGCCCCTCTCTTCAGTGGATTGATGAGCTAACTAGTACATTATTATGAAAGGCGATTTGCAAAGATTAATTAAAAAACCCTATACTCACTTCTTCTGCAGATGAAGCTGGATCACGAATGATTCGCGAACATAGATGCATTTATGTAGATCGGGATCGGCGCATTCACTTCAAAGCGAAAATAACGTTAATCCTCTGCGTCTTCAGCGGCTCAGATGTCGGGAGTGACTAACGACTGCTTTATTCATTATTACATCCAACAACTAAACACTTCAATCTCTTAATCAGAGACATTTTGTCTTCCCTGCACCGGAGGACAGCTCTCAGCTCACTCAGGGGGCGGAGCTAAGGTAAGACGGACCTGTCAATCAACGCTCGTGGGAGGGGCCTGTACAGAACAGCCTGGTTTGAGAAAGGATTTTAAAATAGAGATTTAAAAAAGAACCACTGGGTGGATTTTTATCATTATAGGATGGATGTGCACACATTTGGATGTGTCCATTTATGTTCAAATAACTTGTAAAGTGAATTTTGCATCCGATGACCCCTTTAAGCATGTAGCATTTATAAACATATTAATAAAATTTATAATTAATGAAATTTAAAAATTAATCTGTCACACTGCAGGACAAAAAAAGTGATTAACAACACACACATTTGTTTCTTCACACATTCCCATTCAAATAAAATCAATTTTAGCCAAATATCTTGATGTTGATTTTTAATGTTGGGCTGGTGTTGATGTTGAGTTTTATATATATTTTTTTATTTATTATTAATAATTATTTAAAAAAATATTTAGCTTTTTGATCCATAATATGACATTCATTCCACATTTATATCATAATGTTATTTTCTTATCTAAATACAATCAAAATAAATAAAAACCAAACTTTGTCCCTTAGATGACGCGTGTCCCTCAGATTGAGCAATAAAACAAACCCGTCTCACCTGCTCCTGCTGTGCTTGTAGCGGCTTTATCTGAGGGTGGAAATTAGAAATGCATCAAATCAGCTGAAAACCCCTCCAAACTAAGAGCTGTGTAAATTAAGTCTAATGAACTCTAGTACATGAACTATTAAAATGTCTATTAAGTCACATGGAGGTGTTTCGATCCACTGATATGAAAGTGTAGACGTTACCTGTGACCTGCACGCTGTCGATGTCGATTACGAGTCCATCATCGGAACCGTCAGCCTGCTGTAAACCAGCGACTAACTGCTCCTGAACCGTCTGTGGATCCAGAACTCCTCGGAAGACCAGCTCAAAACACACCAGCACGCTGCCTTCACTGAGAGCACACACACCACTCACACAACTGCACAAATAACACTTTATAGAGAATCCATCTTTGATGCATTTATGATCCGAACTTCAATTTCAAGCATTAATCTTACTCATTTGTTATGCATTAAACTATACAAAAAAACAGTCAATAAATAAATGCTATATAGCAGTAATAATAATTAATAATAATAAATAAAATATTTAATTAATCAATATTAATTAATAATAATTATTAATAATACTAAATACAATATTTTAATTAATAAATATTAATTAATCATAATAAATATTAATAATAATAAATACAATATTGTAATTAATACATATAAGTAATAATAATAATAAATAATAAGATTAATTAATATTAAGAATTAATGATAATACTAAATAAAATATTTTAATTAATAAATATAAATTAATTATACAATTAATAATAATAAATATTTTAATTAATAAATAATAATAATAATTAATCACAATAATAATCAAATATTTTAATTAATAAATATTAATTAATGATAATAATTATTAATAATAATAAATACAATATTTTAATTAATAAATACTAATTATTAATACTAATTATTATTAATAATAATAATCAATCAATTAATTAATTCATAATTATTATTACCAGAGAGAAAAATGATTACCAATCTTGTTTTAAAAATTTCATTTTTTTTGCATTTAAGTATTTGTATTTTTTATTTCAATGCACATCTCTAGAAACTAAATGCATGGACAAAATAATACAAATTATGAACTTTTATGAAAAATTATTAATTATGAAAAATAAATGTATTTCATACTGAGCATAGTTCAAATCTATCAACATATCTATGACAGAAAACTCGAGACTTACTGATATAAAATTATAATGAAGACGTATTTGCAGTATTACTTGTGCATATTTATTATTAATAATCCTAAAATGTGTTTTAATGTCACTTTTGATGAGGATTATAATATCACACTTTAAATGCAAAATATTAAAGTGCATTAATTAGTTGTTCCAAAAGTTTACGTTTAGTGTACTAAAAGTACAATTGCAGGGCACTTTATTAAGTACATAAATATGAAAATGTATTTGTAGTACACTTAGCATGACTTCATTTAATTTAGGCTTTAATATATAAATCCTGACCTGAATTGATTGACCTTGACACTTCTGAACTGCTCGTTAAGGGACGTACGACTGTACGCCTCGTTAATCTGCAGAGAAAACACAACACAACTGATTTATTATGATCATATTAAAATATTGATCGTATCAGTCTGTTAATAACTTACAGAATTAAAAGATATGCATTATAATCATTACTAGGATTTCATCTCATGAAAATGTGTTTATAAATGTTAAATTATTATTAAGCGTATCATTAATGTACCATTAACATGTATTATATTTTCATGACAATTAAGCAAATTAATTCTCAAAATCATCATTATACATGTACATGATATTATAATATAAATATAACATATAGTGCTGTAAAAAAATAAAATACAAGTTTTTGTTTGCATAATATATATATGTGTATATTTATTGTGTATATATAAATACAAACACATGCATGTATACATTTCAGAAAAATATGTTATGTTTATTTATTAAATATATCAATTATATGTATATATATATAGACATAAATACATGTAAATATTTTCAAATGATTAATCGTTTGACAGCACTAATAAATGGAATGGGATCATGGAAAATGGACAAAAGGCGGAGGTGGGTGGAGCTGGCAGAGACCCTGTCTGCCTGTATATCTGTCTGTCCATCTATATATATATATCTGTCTGTCTGTATATCTGTCTGTCTGTCTGTCTGTCTGTCTGTCTGTCCGTCTATATATATCTGTCTGTCTGTATATCTGTCTGTCTGTATATCTATCTGTCTGTCTGTCTGTCTGTCTGTCTGTCCTCTGTCTGTCTATCTGTCTGTCTGTCTGTCTGTCTGTCTGTCTGTCTGTCCGCCTATATATCTGTCTGTCTATCTGTCTGTCTGTCTGTCTGTCTGTCTGTCTGTCATCTGTCTATCTGTCTGTCTGTCTATATATCTGTCTGTCTGTCTGTTCTGTCTATATCTGTCCGTCATATCTGTCTGTCTGTCTGTATATCTGTCTGTCTGTTTGTATATCCGCCTTTCTGTCCGCCTATATATCTGTCTGTCTGTCTATATCTGTCTGTCTGTCTATATATCTGTCTGTCCATCTATAGATATCTGTCTGTCTGTCTGTCTATATATCTGTCTGTCTGTCTTTCTATCTGTCTGTCTGTCTTTCTATCTGTCTGTCCGTCTATATATATCTGTCTGTCTGTCTATATATCTGTCTGTCCATCTATATATATCTATCTGTCTGTCTGTCTATATATCTGTCTGTCTGTCCGCCTATATATCTGTCTGTCTGTCTGTCTATCTGTCTATCTGTCTGTCTGTCTGTCTGTCTGTCTGTCTGTCTGTCTGTCTGTCTGTATATCTGTCTGTCTGTCTGTCTGTCTGTCTGTCTGTATATCTGTCTGTCTGTTTGTATATCCGTCTTTCTGTCCGTCTATATATCTGTCTGTCTGTCTATATATCTGTCTGTCTGTCTATATATCTGTCTGTCCATCTATATATATCTGTCTGTCTGTCTGTCTATATATCTGTCTGTCTGTCTTTCTATCTGTCTGTCTGTCTTTCTATCTGTCTGTCCGTCTATATATATCTGTCTGTCTGTCTATATATCTGTCTGTCCATCTATATATATCTATCTGTCTGTCTGTCTATATATCTGTCTGTCTGTATATCTGTCTGTCTGTCTATATATCTGTCTGTCTATATATCTATCTGTCTGTCTATATATCTGTCTGTCTATATATCTATCTGTCTGTCTGTTTGTATATCCGTCTTTCTGTCCGTCTATATATCTGTCTGTCTATATCTATCTGTCTGTCTGTTTGTCCGTCCGTCCGTCCGTCCGTCTATATATCTGTCTGTCTATATATCTGTCTGTCTGTCTATCTGTCTGTCCGTCTATATATCTGTCTTTCTATATATCTGTCTGTCTGTCTATCTGTCTGTCTGTCTGTCTATATATCTGTCTTTCTATATATCTGTCTGTCTGTCTGTCTGTCTGTCTTTCTATATATCTGTCTGTCTGTATATCTGTCTGTCTGTCTACATATCTGTCTGTCTGTCTATCTGTCTGTCTGTATGTCTGTCTGTCTTTCTATATATCTGTCTGTCTGTCTGTCTGTATATCTGTCTGTCCATCTATATATATCTATCTATCTGTCTGTCTGTCTGTCTGTCTGTCTATCTATCTGTCTGTCTGTCTGTATATCTGTCTGTCTGTCTGTCTGTATATCTGTCTGTCTGTCTATCTGTCTGTCCATCTATATATATCTGTCTGTCTGTCTGTCTGTCTGTCTGTATATCTGTCTGTCTATATATCTGTCTGTCTGTCTGTCTGTCCATCTATATATCTGTCTGTCTGTCTGTCTCTGTCTGTCTGTCCATCTATATATCTGTCTGTCTATATATCTGTCTGTCTGTCTATATATCTGTCTGTCTGTCTGTCTATCTATATATCTGTCTGTCGTCTATATATCTGTCTGTCTATATATCTGTCTGTTCGTCTATATATCTGTCTGTCCGTCTATATATCTGTCTGTCTGTCTATATATCTGTCTGTCTATATCTGTCTGTCTGTCTATATATCTGTCTGTCTGTCTTCTGTCTGTCTGTCTGTCTATATATATCTGTCTGTCTGTCTATATATCTGTCTGTCTCTATATATATCTGTCTGTCTGTCTGTCTATATATATCTGTCTGTCCGTCTATATATCTGTCTGTCTATATATCTGTCTGTCTATATATCTGTCTGTCTGTCTATATATCTGTCTGTCCGTCCATCCATCCATCCATCTATCTATCTTCAAAGCAACACTCTAGCAACCATCCAAACTAACCTAGCAACTACTCTGTGTACCCTAGAAACCACATAGCAACACCCCAGTAACCACCCCGGGTAGCTCAGCAGCCGTCATATGGGTTTGGCCGAGTAAAAGATGAGCGGATCTTGACTTTGGGTGAGTCACCTTCTGCTCGCAGTCGTAGGCCAGAGCTTTGAACTGAGCGCTGTGTTTGTCCAGCAGCTCCTCGGTGAAGACGCTTCCGTTAGAGATGACGAGGACCCCGCTGAACTCGGAGCCGCTCTGCTCTCCTCCAGCATCTGAAACATCACACACACCAGCAGTGTCGGGGAAGACACTTTTAAAAGTCATGCGTTACAATATTGTGTTACTCCCTAAAAAACTAATCACGTTACTTTTTATGGAAAGTAATGCGTTACATTACTTTGCGTTACTTTCACGTTACTTTTTAAATATGAGCAGGGCTTGATTGTTTGTTTTTAATACAAGAAGTTATATTTATAGCAAATATAAAAGCCTTTCACACCAAAAAGTGTAATGAATAAACCTCAGACTGAAGGATGAGTAAATCACGTCTGTACAGAAGAACACAGGAGAAGTTCAACACTCTTCAGCAATAAAAACAAAACAACGAAGCACAATTGTTAGTTTATGTAAAGTAATTTTTGCTTATTAGTATGATTGAACTGATCATCAAAGGTCAGCAGCAAACACATCGGTTAATAAAATGAGATTAGATACATTTGTGTTGTTTAACATATTTAATTATTGCAGGTTTGCATCATATTCTGAGTTTGCATTTCACTGTTTTAATTCATTTTGATGAATACTGAATCTGTTTTTTGCGTGTGATGAATTAATACACATTCATATTTAGTCTAGATTAGATCTACAGTAAGATCATGTTCACACGGCGCACTGTCAGTCAATAAATGGGGAAAAAGTAACTCAGATATTTTCTTGTAAATTAAAAAGTAATGTGTTACTTTACTAGTTACTTGAAAAAAGTAATATTATTACGTAACTCGCGTTACTTGTAATGCGTTACCCCCCCCCCCCCAACACTGCACATCACTGCTTATTACTTGCCTATAAGGCCCTAAATGCTGCGGCAAGAGTCCTTACCAGGTCAAGAAAATATGACCATATTACTCCAATTTTACAGTCTCTGCACTGGCTACCTATTAAGTTCCGTATCAGTTATAAAATATTATTACTTGCCTATAAGGCCCTAAATGATTTAGCTCCTGCGTACCTAACTAATCTTCTATCACGCTACAATCCAACCCGCTCCCTAAGGAACTAAACTCTGGACTCTTGGTAGTACCTAGGATAGCAAAGTCCACTAAAGGAGGGAGAACTTGTTCATATTTGGCTCCCAAACTCTGGAATAGCCTTCCTGATAACGTTCGGGGTTCAGACACACTCTCTCTGTTTAAATCACATCTCTTTAGCCAAGCATTCATATAATGCATCTCACAATCTTGTACTGCAGTTATATCTGATCAAACACACATTATTATGCTTTAGCTTGGGTTGAACTGATCATGTCTCTAATTGTTTCTCTGTTTGAGGAACGACACAAGCTTCAGTCTGGATCCAGAACAGCTGAGAAGAGACGAGCGAACCCTAAGTTTGATAGCAACATATACTCCTTGCTGTATAGTGTTCATCGTCTGTTTGATTACGTCATTAACTGAGTTTTTATATGCTACTTGACATACCACCACTGATAAGCTACTACTAATATATTGTATAAAACTTGCATTTTCTGTAAAGCTGCTTTGCCATGAATTGTATCGTGCAAAGTGCTACAAAGAAACTTGAATTGAAGAACAGGTAAGAGGGGGAAGGGGAGAGCATTGCACGGATCGGGGGCATGTGTTCATGGAATTTATTTTAAAGATATTTGCTTTACATGCTCATTTGTAGTTACTTTTACAAATAATTTGTATTAACTTATATATCCAAAACTGACAATTTTCACACACACACGCACTCACGCACTCACACACACACACACACACACACACACACACACACACACACACACACATTCACTCACACACACACACACACACACACATTCACTCACACACACACACACACACACACACACACACGCACACACACACACACACACGCACGCACACACACACACACACACACACATACACACACACACATTCACTCACACACACACACACACACACACATTACTCACACACACACACGCACACACACACACACATCACTCACACACACACACACACACACACACACACACACACGCACTACATACACATACATACACACACAACACGCACGCACGACACGCACGCACATACACACACTCACACACACGTACGCACTCACACACATACACACACACTCTCTCACGCACACGCACGCATATACACACACACACACATACACACGCACGCACACACACACACGCGCACAAAACCTTTTAACATGTTATATAGCAACATTTTACAAAGATTTAATATATTTTGGTCAAACCCCGTGTTATAAAAGATGAAGTGCTGCAGAATATTAAAGACTAGATTGGCTGATTATTGCGCTGCAAAAATACTTTTCTTACTCAGATAATGTTTTTCTTGTTTTCAGCCAAAATATCTAAAAAATCTTAATTTTACGTGTTTTTTTCTGAAAACAAGACACATTGTTTTACTTGTCCAGAAAATCGTTCTTGATTTAAGAATTGTTTTGCTATTTTGGCTGAAAACAAGATACAATATTTGTTTAGCTTTTTTGGTACATAGATGGCAATGCTGACCTAAAAATGCTAAATGTTTGCCCCCCCCCTCTTCACTGTTCCCACCCACATCTCAAATATGACCATTTTTAGACAGCTTTTACAGTAATGACAATACAATACAAAACAACCAGTTGCATGAACTGTGTCTGAAGAACTAGCCACTGCCTTACGTTCCCAACACAAGACCAATCCACCTGTTCATAACTGAATTAAAAAGTTATGACCAGTAACCAGTCAAAACAGTGTATGCAACCGGCCCCCAGTTGTTCATCTACCCTTATTCTCCCCTCCAGCAAGTCTCACAGGTGAAAGGTTTGAGTTCCGTACCTGTGCTGCTGTCTAGAGCGAGCCAGGTGACGACACTGAGTCCCACACACACCACGAGCAGCAGCAGCAGAAGCGTGGAGAGCATCAGCTCCACAGACGACAGACCACACGCTCTTCTGGACATCTCACTGACCTCAGCGCTCAACCCTGAGCACTCACTGCTTCTAGTGCCCTTCTGTCCTGTTATATAGCCCAGCGATAAACCTTTATTGAGCAGCGACTCATTTAGTTGATTACAACCAAGTGACATTTATCAGCATTCCCAGAAACCATTAATAACAGGAGTAACACAAATATAATGTTTAAACACAAACACTGTTCAATCATTCCTCTAGATATATAAATACATCCCAGAATGAAACTAACTTATAACCTTCAAGTAGAATCACTAAATATACTTTTACTGTACATTTCTGCCACCGTCACCACTAATAACCTGCTCCTAAATATAATTAATCTTAATATTTTCTGTAAAATACACTTGAATAGAACTGAATTTAATTTACTGAGACAGCTTTAGCTGGATATTTTTTTTTATTATTCAAAAATACAGTAAAATAGGTTTATATATTTTTTAAATTAACAAAATATATAAAAATAATATGTTTTTCTGTTTAAAAGTTTGGGTCTGTAATATTATGTAAAGCCTCTGTTGCTCATCAAGGCTGCATTTATTTGTTTAAAAATACAGTAAAATTATGAAATATTATTATAATTTAAATCAGCTGATTTCTGTGTGAATATGTGTTAAACTGTAATTTATTTCTGTGGTTAAAGCTGTATTTTCAGCATCATTACTGCAGTCTTCAGTGTCACGTGATCTTCAGAAATCATATTAATATTACAAATTTCTGATTATTAACAATCAGTACATATTTTTATTTTTCATGATTCACAAAAAGCTCAGCATTTATTTGAAACAGAATTTTTTTGTAAAATTAAAACATGTTGTTTTGGCACCAGCACCGACTGCAATACTCTTGTACTCGACATTTATTAAGTCTAAAGTATGAAGGTAATAATTATTGCATCTTATCATATTAGTAATAATTCAAAAGAGGGCTAGTGGAGGTAATAAGAGTGAACGTTTGATGTTAGAAACATCATAAATGTGACGTTAATCTCAAATGTCCGTGTAGATGACAAAGGCACCAATCAATCATATTTCTATTGACGTTCTAATCACCAGAGCTGAGACTTTGATCGATTCATTGCAAGATGAAGTTGCAAAAACACCTTTCAGATCATCAGATTTGTGCTTCAGTATTTCCATGCATTCATAAGGCTTTATTAGAGCATTGACCGGCTCTCTCTGCAGTTTATATTCAACCTGAGCCAATACAAGAAGATGCACACTTGGGTTTGCCATTAGGATTGCATTCAGCATTTCTCTCATTCTCATTAGCACAGCTCAGTCCGCTGATTAAAGATGCGTTCTGACGCACAGACCGGAGACCCACGCGTCCAGACGTCTGCCGTAGACCTGACACACAACAATACAACATCTGGAGATGTGTTAAACATTCATTATTACCCTCAAGCGTGCTCTGTTTGGAATTAAAGTTTTTTTATTTATTACTATATACATACTAATTGCATAGCAACCGTTTGGACAGAACCCTTTTATATTCTAACATGACAGTGTCTCTGTAAAACTCATCACCAAACACCAACGACTTTTGGGTTCAGTCACTTCATACACTTCAAAACTGATGAAACAGATGTGAAAATACAATTTTTAAGTACATTAATTTCTTTATTGGCACAGTTTGGAAGTGTCTTTTTCTCTTCTAAAGAAGGGGTGCCAGTACTTTTGTCCATATAATGAATGTACAAGTCATTAGTGTTTGGTGATGAGTTTGTGGCTCATTTAAAGTCACACCAGAGGTGTTCAGCTGGGATCAGACCAGTCAAGTTCTTCCACACTGACTGAATCATCATTTCTCTTTGATTCTTGTCTTATACACAGAGACACTGTCATGTTAGAATAGAAAAGAGTTCTGTCCAAACTGTTGCTATACAATTAGATTCCCTAGAATATCATTATATGCTGAAACATTAAGATTTGTACTCAAGGAAATTACTAAAGTAGTCAAAGCTTTCATTAGAAGGGGTGCCAATACTTTTGTATGCATGAAGTGTTTATTTGCAAAAAGAGATAACTGTTTAAATTATGTAATCATGTTTTTATTGTGTTGGTTAGCTGTATTTCTTAGTTATTTTTAAACTAATCAAAAACTTTCATGAGCTGTAAGCTCTAGTCATCAAAATTAAAACAAAGATTTTTAGTGTTTTAATTTACATGTAATGTAATATACAAAAAGTTTGACTTTTTGAAATAAGTTACAAAAATTTACTTTTTATGATATTCAAATTTTTTGAGATGCACCTGAATATCTATATACATAGTTTTTTTTTCTCTTATGTTATGTTATATTTTCTGGTATGTTACCATGTCTCTCCAGCCGCAGGCGTCATTCTCCACAGCTGGACGGCTGTTTACATTCAGAAGAACAGCATCTGCACTGCAGGACACAACGATGGGGAATTACGCCATTTGTACAATTAAAAGAAAAATTATGAACACACCGCTATTATAAAAAGAATACCATTCAAACGTTTGGGGTCGGTAAGAAGACTCACCAAAGCTGCATTTATTTAATCAAAAATACTGTAAAAATAGCTCAATATTATTAGAATGTAAAACAGCAGTTTTCTATATGAATATGTGTTAAACTGTGATTTATTTATATATTTTCAGCATCATTACTCCAGTCTTCAGTGTCACATGATCTTCAGAAATCATAATAATATACTGCTTAAGAAACATTTATGATTATTATCAATGTTGAAAACAACTGCACAATATTAGTGTTTAAAAAGCATCTGAACAGAAATATTTTGCACCCATTTAAACTTTATTGTCCATTCTTCATAGTGTTTTTGATTAATTTAATGCAACTGATTCTGATTAAAAGTATTAATTCCTTTCAAAACCAATATTATCTTCTGAACAGTAGCGCATGTATAAATATGAAGTCCTGCAGGTAGTGTTAGGAATAAAACAATGCATGCAAGACTGTCCCAAATCATGCTATAATAATATGCAATATTATAATTAGTGTGTGCCAAATCATATATTCTGTAGTGTTCATCTGCAAAATATTACCCACAAAGCACCAGAAGAGATACTGAATTTAAAGCAATGATTTGAGGTGCTCTCCTCGTTTTTTGACCTCTGACCGATCATAAACAGTGTGTTTTTGTAACGTGACACACCTGTCTGCTATCAGTCCCGTCCCCAACGCCTCATTTCTATAACATCCATCTAGACATAGCACAGCACAAGCTGTTGTTCTGGATGTTTAAGGGATCATGTGATGCGATTTCAAGTTTTCTTTCTCTTTGGGGTGTCACACGCTGATGGTGCGTAGATAAGATCACTGAAGTTGCAAAGACTAAAATCTCAAACACAAAGAGATATTGTTTATCAAAGTTAAGACTCGTCCACGCTCTCCTAAAACACCCCCCCACGTCTACATCACGATGTGGGATTATCTGCGTGAGGTTTCAGTAACGCAGTAGTGTTGATGCAGCCGTGTCGGGGAGACGCTGTGTTTCTATGTGAAAGCAAAAGCACATTATTTGGCTTCTGAAAGTAGTGCATTTGGGAATCATTAAGATTACTTACAACAGAACAGCAACGCATTATATGGACGAGCATTTCGTGAATCGAGGAGACTTTGCTCTGACAATCTGGCGCTTCTGAATCAGCGACTGTTTGCTTTGTTGTTAGTTTAAGTATTTGCTCTCGACTGTTCAAATGTGTGTGTGTGTGTGTGTGTGTGTGTGTGTGTGTGTGTGTGTGAGAGAGAGAGAGAGAGGGTCACAGCACAGCGTCGTGCGCATGTGTGAAAGAGAGACAGGGTCACAGCGCAGCATCGTGTGTGTGTGTGTGTGTGTGTGTGTGTGTGTGTGTGTGTGTGTGTGTGTGAGAGAGAGAGAGAGAGAGGGTCACAGCACAGCGTCGTGCGCATGTGTGAAAGAGAGACAGGGTCACAGCGCAACAGTGTGTGTGTGTGTGAGAGGGAGAGAGGGTCACAGCGCAGCATCGTGTGTGTGTGTGTGTGTGTGTGTGTGTGTGAGAGAGAGAGGTCACAGCGCAGCATCATGTGTGTGTGTGTATGTGCACGCACGCTTGTGTGTGTGTGTGTGTGGTGTGTGATAGAGAGGGTCACAGCGCAGCATCATGTGCGTGTGTGTGAGAGAGAGAGGGTCACAGCACAGCATTGTGTGTGTGCATGTATGTGTGTGTGAGAGGGAGAGAGAGAGGTTCACAGCGCAGCGTCGTGTGTGTTGTGTGTGTGTGTGTGTGTGTGTGTGTGTGTGTGTGTGTGTGTGTGTGTGTGTGAGAGAGAGAGAGAGAGAGGGAGACACAGTGACACAACCGTTTTGAATGCTAAAGCTCGTGATTATGGAAAGGGACGTTACATTTCCGATGCAGCTTGTGGTGTTCGGCCAATCACAATGTACTATGTCAGTTAGCCAATCAGAGCAGACTGTGCTTGTCGGAAGGAGGGGCTTAGTAGAAAACGAGGCGTTTGAGAGAGGTGGGGCATAGACGGACTACAATAATGTACAGTATTTGAAAAATAATGTGTTTTTTGAACATTAAAGCATGTCATTCTGTTACACCAAATACTGATCTTTAAAAAAGCATAACATGACCCCTTTAAGATAAAACACGTGTTTAAACAGTAACCCACCAGTTTTCTGCCGTAACCTGATTGGCTGCCCATAGAGCCAGATTCCATTGAGAAGAGCGACTGCGTAGGGAACAGCTTCAGCGTGCTTATAATGAACACATCCACACTGTCCCTCTCTGAAGATACGCACCTCGTCTACTGGACCTGCCTGGTGCGCGCGCGGGGAGGGGAGTCAAACATGAATTCACATTTAACATAGACATATTACATTCATATTTACATACACACATTAACACATTACAATTAAAATAATAATAATTACAACCATATATACAAAACAAATCATTACAGTTCTAAAATGATATTACATAATAAAAAATATGAAAAACACACACATATATATTAATGCTGTCAAATGATTAATCGCATTCAAAATAAAAGTTTTTTTCACATAATATATGTGTTTATATATAAATACACACGATATACATTTAAGAAAAATATGCTTGTTTATATATTAAATATATAATATATATTATATGAAAATAAATATATAGATGTAAATATGTTTAAATACACGCTTTATGTGCGTGTATTAATATATGCATAATAAATATAAACAGTACACATACATATATTATTATGTAAACAAAACTTTTATTTTGAATGCGCTTAATCATTTGACAGCACTAATATATATATATATATATATCATAAATAAATTACAATTTAAGTAATAACAACTAAACAAATAAATGACATTACAACAATAATAGATGGCAAGTAAAAATAAACTACTACTACTAATAATAATAATAATAAACTAACTAACAGCTATAATAAATTACACTTAAATAAATACAACAAACAAACAAATAAATAAAATAAATGTATAGTTTTACAGAAGACAAAAGTAACCAACAGATTTAAAAGTAATTTTTTAGATGAATTTGTTACTCCAAAACCCAAAAGCTTGACTAATTAAATGATGAAAATATTAGTTCTTTGTGTGTGTTAGTTCTCTAAACGCCAGTAAACGTGATAAAGAAACATGGGCTGCAAAAACAGGTTCATCGAGAGAATTATTGTCCATGCATATCAATAACCACACACTGGGCAGGTGATGATGATGAAGATGAAGATGACGATGATGATGATGATGGTGGCGCGCGCTCACCTGCAGGAACAGCTCGAACAGAACCTCCTCCGTCACACAGCTGTGGATGTTTCCCACCAGGATCGTCTTGTCTCGATCACACATGCTCCGAGGCGAGGTGAAGGTGTGGGAGGACAGAACTGGGATGTTTGTCGTGGTGAGTGAATGCATTGCGACAGCGCAGTACCGCAGTCCGGCGCCAGAGGGCGACACTAAACAACAGATCACCCTTTAAACCTTTCACCTGCGAGGAGTGACGTCATCCGCTGAAAACCACCAGCTGATTACAAGCGGAAAATACCATTGAACAATTTATGCAAGCATTCTCTTTTCCAGATTATCTTTGTATTTGTTGTTCTATTATTGCATAATAAAAATAAAGAAAAAATTCCAAGTGGAAAAATATCAATAACATGCCACTTGTTTTTATTTCTAGGCAATGAAATGCACAAACTGAGTACAACTTAACTTTATTTTTATTCCAAAAACAGATGAAATTGAAATATATACAGATGTATATGCTGATAAAATATATATTGTATGTTTGTGTACACAGTACCTACACTGTATACACATTACACACACACATACTGTATATTATGTAAACAAAAACTTTTATTTTGGATGCGATTAATCTTTTGACAGCACTAATATATATATATATATGATGTATATATCAGGAGCGTTTCCTCCGAGAAGGCAAAGGTGGCAGTGTCTCCTCATAATATCAAAATACTGAATGAGAAGGAAATTATTAGTGCATAAATATAACAACAACACCAATAGAAACAGGTAAACAGGTCTGTCTGAGCCCACTGAGTTTCAACAGATCAAAAAAAGTTGCCAAAAGTTTGCTGAGTTACAATGGTATTTTATTCAAACTATTCCAATTTGTATCTACAAAATGTGTAAATATGATAAATCTGTCAAGAACTTGCTGTTGAATTTTGTCATTTTGAAAGCTGAATAAACAAGAAGAATGGATCCTCCATCACGATATGATTGGATATGACTGGCTGTGTTCGTCTGTGATTGGCTCATGCGATAAACCCCGCCCCTCGTGTTGATGCGCGTTCGCGAATCAGGCCCTGTCCCAAATGCAACACTTCATGTGCACTAGCAGTCTTACCGCCGCGTGCGCGTGTCCGTTAACTCCGCGAGCGTTTAGGGTACCATTTGGGACAGGGCCAAAGTCTGAATGAACAATATAATGACGTTGATGGGAAGACTAATTAAAAAAGTAAGTAAACAACTCACACACTTCGATTTAGCCGACTCGAAACGGCTTGAAAACATGATCTGTGGGAGTACTCATCTTGGTGATATTTAAAGTATATCTCTGTGTGAACAATATTTACAGAGCTTTGATGAATGATGATCCGAAAAATTTAAAAATAGGTCAAACTATTAAAAAGTATAGTTGCACATTTACGGCATTGAGTTATTATTTTTGGAATAAATATGTCATTAGGAGGCGTTCTGCTAGTGCAACATGTTCGTAGTTTGTGATGAAGTTAAAAATTGACAACAATTTTGGCAAAAATCTAATTAAATTACAATAATAAATCAGCCCCAGTGCACTACCAGCGTCCCGAGTTCGAATCATCTCTCTCCACGTCACTTCCGGTCAGTTCGGATCTGTGCTATCGTCAAGAAAAAGGCAAAAATAAAAAAATATATATATTTAAAAAAAAATTAAATAACATTTTAATTTGAATTTGATTTTGAAAATCAAACGCAGAATACATTTTTTTAAATAAATATATACCTATATTATATTTAGAATTTTAGTTTTTTTTAAAGCTATGCTTGCAATACATTTACATTTTACTGTAATAATATTACTTTTTGCATTAACTAATTACTAATAATATTACGTTACCATCCATAAAACAGCGCAGCTACTTTTGATGCTCGACCCGCTGATATATTAAATAATTGCATAGATTTATGTTCATAATTTGTAATATGTAAAATCTTCCATTCAGCAGATATCAATATTGCAGTATATTTGATATGAACACTGTATTACTGTACTCTGATCAGCATGTGCTACATTATATCACTATAATTAAACATGAAATATTAAACCGTTTCTTACTAACGCGTGTGATTTGATCAAATACATAATCAAATGTACTCTGGGTATCAGAGAAATGACAATCAAGCTAATTAATGAGATTGAATCAGTGTTTGTAATCTGATACAATGTGGATTTGGATCAAATGATGAGTTATTAGTAACATTTATGAGGAAGATACAAAGTAACAACTTCTGTGCGGCGTGAAGAAACAGTAATGTAACGGATTACCGCCGCATGAACGTTACAATATTACTGGTATATGTTACATTCTTTGAGTAACTAGTCCAACACTGTTAGTAAATGAATAGAGTCTAGTCTAAAGTCTAGTCTAGAGGCAAGTCTAAAATAAGTGTTTTAAAGAATAGAATTAGAAAAAAGAGTGCCCAGTAAAATATTGAGCTTTACTCAAAGAGTTGCAAATAAAGATGGAAGAGATGTGTTTAATATGTGTACAATATTTGATGCATGCATCTGTGCCTTGTCCGGTCTGGTCGCTCCGCACAGGTAGAGAGAGAGATTTGAGTAATGTGACACCTGTAGGTGGATGTAGGGAGCGTATTGTCTGGTCTGGTCGCTCCGCACAGGTAGAGAGAGAGAGATTTGAGGAATGTGACACCTGTAGGTGGATGTGGACGGAGCGTATTGTCTGGTCTGCTTGCTCCGCACAGGTAGAGAGAGAGATTTGAGGAATGTGACACCTGTAGGGTGGAGCTGTGGTCTTAAAGGAGGAGCGTATTGTCTGGTCTGCTTGCTCCGCACAGGTAGAGAGAGAGAGATTTGAGGAATGTGACACCTGTAGGTGGACTTAAAGGAGGAGCTTCTCTGTATGTGTGTCGTCTTACTATTTCCTGAAGTCTTCAGATGAGTTATTAGCCGAGTCGTCCGACATGGTAAGATGCCTCTCTTGTAAACTCAGCAGATAGTTGCAGTATGTGTGTATGTCTGTCGGTCTTGTGAGGACATGTGTGTGTGTGTGATTGCTCTCGTGTTCACAGCGTGCTGTTTGAACTGAGGTTGATGTCTTCTGTTTGTTTTGAATGAAACACAAACTTTAAACCAGTTTGTCTTCTTTTCAGCTTCAGACATTATAGTCGCTTACATGTCCCTACACAACCACACAATGACACCGACGCTTTGTGTGTGTTTCTGTACTCTATGAACAATTCTATTGAATTAATCCTGAGCTAGGATGTTTAGTGTGGTTTGTTTTCTTAAAGCTGGTCTTCACACAAACCTTGCACTCTTTACATTTGAACCAAAACAGTGTTTTTCAATATTTATAGTAAACATTGTTTGTATTATTTAAGATGTTTTTGTCATAGGGTATGTTTTTAGTTTTACTGCATTTGGTCACTAAAACGTGACACACACACGTCAGGGTAATGACTGGTGACTAAAACTGAAACTAAAACTACCAAAGAAAATATATAAATCAGCTAGACAATAATATATATTTTTTTAAATCATCAAAGCAACATTTCTCATTTTTATTTAGTTTAACTGTAAAATAAACTAATAAATAAAAAACTGTGCTGTGCTGTGTGTGTGTGTGTGTGTGTGTGTGTGTGTGTGTGTGTGTGTGTGTGTGTGTGTGTGTGTGTGTGTGTGTGTGTGTGTGTGTGTGTGTGTGTGTGTGTGCGAGTGTGTGCGTGTGTGCGTGTGCGTGTGTGTGTGTGTGTGTGTGTGTGTGTGTGTGTGAGCGAGTGTGTGTGTGTGTGTGTGTGTGTGTGTGTGTGTGTGTGTGTGTGTGTGTGTGTGCTGTGTGTGTGTGTGTGTGTGTGTGTGTGTGTGTGTGTGTGTGTGTGTGTGTGAGAGAGAGCAGGGGTTTTTGGAAACTTTTGGTTTCATCATGAGCAAAATGTGATGTGTTGCTTTCCAAAAACTGCTTAATAGTTTGATCTGCTGCTCTATAAATACATACAGCATGTAAAGTGAGAGAAAGGCTGCTCAGATGAGAAGTGTGTGAGATCCGCTGTCGACCGCAGCACACTTTCACTCTCTCTCTCTGCAGGTCTGCCCGGTGCTGTTTTGGAGGCTCGTGTGTGTGACTCTGATGCTGTTTGACGCTCACAGAGGTAATGTTGATCCAAATCCACATCAACTGCCTTTCATGACACTTTTCTGCCCTTGTAACAAACTGTTTAGTTTAGTTAAAGAGTTAGAAGAAACCATTCTACAAATGCTTACAATTCATTGTGGTTAACCACCGGGCCTGAAACACTGTGAAACAGTCAGCTGTGAGAAAGCTTGGGTTTCTGTATTTCTCACGGTGTGTGTTACTGTAGAATTTCTATTGAAATGTTAACATAACCTCCCACACATGTAGCATTAGTCCTGTTTTTCCTGTAAACACCAAAACACACACACACACACTCACACTCACACACACACACACACACACACACACACACACACACACACACACACACACACACACACACACACTCTCTCTCACACATACACACACACACAGACACACACACAAACACACACACTCTCTCTCTCTCTCTCACACACACACACACTCTCTCTCTCACACACACACACACACACACACACACACACACACTCTCTCACACGCACGCACGCACACACACCTATTTTACATTAATTTTCACCCAGTGTAGGTTGTTAGCAGTGTTGGGGAAAGTTAAATGTAAAAGTAATGCATTACAATATTGCGTTACTAATTATGTTACTTAGTTACTCTTTATTGAAAGTAATGCATTATGTTACTTTTTCTTATCTGGGCTGGGCTTACTTTAGGCAAATGTAAAAGCCCTTTCACACCAAAAGTGAAACGAATACGCCTCAGGGCTGAAGCAAATGTCCATTCTGAAGGAGAAGAAAGTTCAACACTCTTCAGCATTTCAGAAAATGTGTTGGTTAATGTTTTTGCTTATTAGCGTGGTTGAATTGGCTCATCAAAGGTCAGCAGCTAAGGAATAGCTTTATAAAATGGGATTAAATACATAAAGGATAATTGTGTTATTTAACATATTTAAGTTTTGCATGTTTGCATTATATTCTGAGCTTGCATTTCACTGTTGTTATTGATTTTGATGAATACTGAATGTTTTTTTTGCGAGTGAGATTAATTAATACACATTTACTAGTAACTAGTTACACACTCACACACACAATCTCTCTCTCTCTCTCTCACACACACACACACACACACACACACACACACACACACACACACACACACACACACTCTCTCTCTCTCTCTCTCTCACACACACACACACACACACTCTCTCTCACACACACACACACACACACACACTCTCACACGCACACACACATACACACACACACACAAACACACACTCTCTCTCTCACACACACACACACCACACTCTTTCTCACACACACACACACACACACATACACACACACACACACACACACACACACACACACACACTGCACACACTCACTCACTCACACAGACACACACACACACACACACACACACACACACACACACACACACACTTCTATCTCACACACACACACACACACACTCTTCACACGCACGCATGCATACACACACACACACTGACACACACGCCACACACACACACACACACACACACACACACTCTCACATACTCTCTCATACACACACATACACACACACACAAACTCTCACACACACACACACACACACACACATGCATGCATCATACACACTCTTTTCCATGCTTGGAAAAAGTAATCTTGTTGATTTTGATTGTTTGAATAAAAGCGTCTGCTAAATGACTAAATGGACATAAATCTGAGGGATGTGTGTTTGCGTTCTCTCTGCAGCTCAGGAGTGTAAGGAGATGACGGACCTGGATCTGAAGGACTCTCTAGCCGGGACGTCTCTGAGCGTGAGGTTACTGCTGTACACACGGCCCAATGTGTCCTGCGCTGAGCTGCTGTCCCACCAAGAGCCCTTCAGAAACCCTCGCTTCAACCTCAGCTCGCCGAGCACCTTCCTCATCCACGGCTACCGGCCCACCGGCTCGCCTCCCGTCTGGCTCACACAGTTCGTGGCGTTCCTCTTGCAGCGCCGCGACATGAACGTCATCGTGGTGGACTGGAACCGCGGAGCCACCAACATAAACTACTGGAAAGTGGTGGAAAACACACGCAAGGTGGCTGCACACCTTACCGAGCTCATCCAGAAAATGACGGTAAGAGGAACGCTCCTCGGTATGAACGGGGTCATTTTTATTATTTTCTCTTATATGTAAACATCTTTTATGTGAAATATCTTATTCAGGTCAGCAGTGTTGGGGGTAATGCATAACGCGAGTTATGTAATCAGATGACTTTTTTCAAGTAACTAGTAAAGTAAAACATTACTTTTTAATTTACGAGAAAATATCGGAGTTATTTTTTTAAATGAGTAACAGTTACTTTGTTTCTGATGTATTGAGTGACAGTTCTGGTGTTGCCATGGTGACAGAAATCAGTGCAGAACATTGTGTGTGAACATGTTACTGTAGTTCTAGACCAGCGTTTCTCAAACTGTGGGGCGCGCCAAACGGGAGGACATTTTCCTTTTTATGCCTTATATGGTAACGTGAGATCAAATCTTCCGGAATCTGGAGCAAGACCACGCACTAGACTAGAGAGTGACTGCGCGGTGTGTGTGTGTGTGTGTGTGTGTGTGTGTGTGTGTGTGTGTTCAACACGTCATCTCAGTTTCATTTTTGTATTCATGGTTACAAATGAAATGTTTAACCTTTTGAGCGGTATCCGGTTTGGTCCCATATATGGGATTTGTATTTCTGTGCTCCTGAGAGTACGGTCCCAGATATGGGATTTAGAATGTTCAGTCACGTGACATAACTGCCAGATTCAAATTGTGCTTTCGCGCGTTGGTTGGCGCTGAGCCAGAGAGGGACGCGCTCAGCGCTGTCATATATCACAACTATGCATTGTTTTCAACCTAATAATGTTTATTTTAGGTTTCAGCCATTTAAATACACATAAGCACTAGTAAAACAATACATTTGGAGTTTGTAAAATACACACTGATGTCTGTGGAAGCAGCAATAACAATCTATTCAAATATAATTTGACGACGTGTGTTATTCACATCAGACAAACATAGTGGAAGTAACTATAAAGTTTACTCTATTCTTCTCGGAGTTCACCGGCCACTTTCTTGCATGTATTTCGGGAGAAACTGATGACAGACAGGACTCTCTGAACTGAGTCGCAAAGAAACATGGTGGCGCCCATCTCACGTTATAGATCAAGATTATTTATAAAGGTTTTTAAAGACCAAACACACTCACTTACACATTTTTGAGAATCGGAATATCAGATAGTTGATGACATGGTAAGCAAGTTTGTGAATATTTTGAAATAAAAAAGGAAATTAAGCCGATCTGTCATACAGTGTTATTGTGGCTGCGGTGTGTCACGTGACAATATTTGCCACATCATATCTCTGTGAGATGGGCTTTTCAGCTGTTGCTTCACTGAAAACAAAGTACAGATCTCAGCTGAACATTGAGCATGACTTGAGACAGAGTGGCAGTATCAAGCCTGCAACCCGCTTTGAGAAATTGTGCAATGCAAAACAGGCCCATTGCAGCCACTAATGCAGGGATAACCTGCGAATGGATTTCTTCTTTTCTTTTACAGATTGCAAAGTGGCACTTTTATATCTTTTATATTTTTATGACACAGCTGCACTTAAGTTATTATGACACAGCTGCACTTTTATTTTTCTGTTATTTTAGGTATATAGTTTGTATTTTAGATACAACTTGTTACTCTGATACTAGTTCAATAAATTGGAACATGTTAAGCTTGTTGTGCATTTCATTAGCATTGTGTTGGGGCGATGGGGGCAGGTGGGGCTTTAAAATTCCCCCTTGTCTAAAGTGGGGAATGACCAAAAAAGTTTGAGAACCACTGTTCTAGACTAAATGTGAATGTGCATTAATTCATCTCACTCACAAAAAACATTCAGTATTCATCTAAATTAATTAAAACAGAATATGACACAAACCTGCAATAATTAAATATGTTAAATAACACACATGCATCTAATCCCATTTTATTAACCGATGTGTTTGCTGCTGACCTTTGATCCAGTTCAACCATATTAATAAGCAAACATGACTTTAGATAAACTAACATTGTGTTTTATTGCTGAAGAGTGTTGAACTTCTCCTGTGTTCTTCTGTACAGACGTGATTTACTCGTCCTTCAGTCTGAGGTTTATTCTTTCCATAACAAGTAACATAATTAGTTACTTTTTTAGGGATAGTAACGCAATATTGTAATGCATTGCTTTTAAAAGTATCTTTCCCGAACACTGCAGGTCAGTATTAAATAAACAATAACATGCATTTTGTACGATCCCTTTTATTTTGGTTAAATAAATATAATTTTGCAGATTCTGCAGGGGGTGTAAACTTTTGACATCAACTGTATATATTATATATTGCACACATATATTTATTTTCCAAAAGCCCTAAAACTGATTAACAAGTCATAATTCATGACTGAGGCTTATTTTGAATTACAGTTAATTCTCTTTTGCTAATAATAATATTTTCTGTTTTTATTTTTGCTTATGGTTTTGTGTTGTTGTTTTTTTGTGTATTTGTGTATTTTTTTGATAAAAAACGATGTGTGTGTGTTGACATCACAGGAGAAAGGGGCTGACCTCGGCTCCATACACATGATCGGTGTCAGTTTAGGGGCCCACATCTCGGGTTTCACCGGGGCCAGTTTAAGTGGAAGCATTGGCAGAATAACAGGTGAGTGATCCGTTCTCCTCCTGAAGCTCTGAGTCGAGTGTTTCAGTGTGTGACTGTGTGTGTGTGTGTCTCACTCAGCGCTGGACCCGGCGGGGCCCCAGTTTAACGGTCGGCCCCCCAGCGACCGTCTCGACCCGTCTGATGCCCAGTTCGTGGAGGTGCTGCACACAGACATGGATGGTGTGTTTCTCTCACACATCACCAGACGAGGCTCTTGACTCCACACCGTATATAAAACATGAATATCTAGACTTGGTTAAGTCATGTTTGGTGATTTCTTGCAGCGCTGGGCTATCGTGATGCCCTGGGTCACATCGACTACTACGCCAACGGTGGAGCGGATCAGCCTGGATGCCCCAGAACCATCTTTTCAGGTCCGCTTTAACCATAATAGCATTTTAATGTAACCTCAATAAAAATGTATATTACACAAACACACACTGCTGTTCAGTTTGAAATCCGTACGATTTTTCAGGGAAGTTTCTTTTGCTCACCAAGGTGAGGAAAAATACAGTAAAAATAGCTAAATATTATTATAATGTAAATCAGCTGTTTTCTATATGAATATGTGTTAAACTGTAAATAATTTCTGTGATCAAAGCTGTATTTTCAGCATCATTACTGCAGTCTTCAGTGTCACATGATCTTCAGAAATCATCATAATATGCTGCTCAATAAACATTTCTCTATTATTAATTTAAAATAGCAATCTTTTGTAACAGTGTAACTCTTTACTATAATTTTTATCAATTTAACACATTCTTGATTAAGTATAAGTTGTAAAAAAGTATCAATAAAAATAGGAAAAATTGTACTAAACTTTTAAACCGTATTGTATTATTGTTAAATATAAAATTATAATTAAAGTGTATTAAAACAGTTATTTTATATTATTTTGTTTCAGTATTTTTGATCAAATAGATACAGTCTTGATAAGCAGAAGAGAGAAATTACAAATCTTACCGATCCCAAACTTTGAGCGGCGGTGTGTATATTTGTGTACTTTTTAAGTTAAAACGCTCATCAAATTAAACAAAAAATAAACATTAATTTCTGTATTTTAATTTTGACTTGCTCTCTAACCATACCTCTCTTCATTCTCAATGCTGCTCACGTAGTTAAAGACTGAAAGAAAGAATATCTTCATGCCCCAGACTAACATGACGCTCTGCATCCTCTTCATATTTCATGTGCATGCTATATCATAATGCATATGCATGTATTGATAGACTGCAGATGTCTCTGATCTTCCACAGGCTCGCAGTATTTCAAGTGTGACCATCAGAGGTCCGTGTTCCTCTACATGAGCTCTTTGAACGGCTCCTGTCCCATCACTGCGTACCCCTGTGAATCCTACCGGCTCTTCCAGGACGGGCAGTGCATGGACTGCAGGAGCTTCGCGCCGGACGGATGCCCTGTTTTCGGTAAACCCCGAACCCTGAGCAAACTCTGAGCTTCATGTGATCAGAGACAGACATGCTTTCTTTCATTGCACTGTGCAGGTTATGATTCTGTGCGCTGGAAGGACAAGCTGCTGCCACTGGGACAAACAAAGACATATTTCCAAACTAATAAAGCGTCTCCATTCTGCAGTGAGCATCTCTTTTTTATTACATATCAACTGCGAGCAGATTATATAAGTTTCAGGTTAATATATATATAGTATGTGACCATGGAGCACAAAACTAGGGTTAATTGTTTTAATAATAATCTGAATAAATAAGCTTTCCATTGATGTATGGTTTGTTATGAAAAAATCTAAATATTGAGAAAATCATCGTTAAAGTTGTTTTTAGCAATGCATATTAAGTTTACAGTAAGAAATGTGCAAAATATCTTCATGGAACATTATCTTAATATCTAATATGATTTTTAGCATAAAAGAAAAATTATAATTTTGACCAATACAATGTATTGTTGGCTATTGCTACAAATATACCCCAGCGACTCAAGACTCAAGTTTTGTGCTCCAGGGACACATATATATCATCTAACAGTTTATTGATGTACTCTTTGACTCCACTAGAGTTCGGTTATAAGGTTGACATTGTCACATGGAACCAGAAAACACACTGGGGATATTTAACAATTAAATTAAGCAACGGACAAGAAGAGGCACAAGTTGAACTCAACCAGTAAGTCTCTGTCTCCGTCTCGTATAAGGAGTATTTCCAGATTGCTCTTTTGGATGCTGATGTTCCTCATCTCTCTTCCAGTAAATCCCTGATGTTTGAGAAGTTTGTGGAGAGCAGCGTTCTAGCTCAGTTTGACCGAGACGTCCAGCCTGTGCAAGAGATCACGCTCAAGTTCTGTACGGGCAAAGGAATCCGCCCGCGGAAGAAACTGCGGCTCCTGAGCATCCGCTTCACTCCTCTACAGAACAACCTCAGGTCTGTTTGTGTTCATCTGAAGGAAGAGCTCATGATACCCCTGCCCAAAAAGCAATAGAACCCTGCCCAAAAAGCAATAGAACCCTGCCCAAACACAATAGAACCCTGTCTAAAACACAATAGAACCCTGCCCAAAACACAATAGAACCCTGTCTAAAACACAATAGAACCCTGCCCAAAACACAATAGAACCCTGCCCAAAACACAATAGAACCCTGCCCAAAACACAATAGAACCCTGTCTAAAACACAATAGAACCCTGCCCAAAACACAATAGAACCCTGCCCAAAACACAATAGAACCCTGCCCAAAACACAATAGAACCCTGTCTAAAACACAATAGAACCCTGCCCAAAACACAATAGAACCCTGTCTAAAACACAATAGAACCCTGCCCAAAACACAATAGAACCCTGTCTAAAACACAGAACCCTGCCCAACACATAGAACCCTGTCTAAAACACAATAGAACCCTGTCTAAAACACAATAGAACCCTGTCTAAAACACAATAGAACCCTGTCTAAAACACAATAGAACCCTGTCTAAAACACAATAGAACCCTGTCTGAACCCTGCCTAAACACAATAGAACCCTGCCCAAAACACAATAGAACCCTGCCCAAAACACAATAGACCCCTGTCTAAAACACAATAGAACCCTGTCTAAAACACAATAGAACCCTGTCTAAAACACAATAGAACCCTGTCTAAAACACAATAGAACCCTGCCCAAAACACAATAGAACCCTGTCTAAAACACAATAGAACCCTGCCTAAAACACAATAGAACCCTGCCCAAAACACAATAGAACCCTGCCCAAAACACAATAGACCCCTGTCTAAAACACAATAGACCCCTGTCTAAAACACAATAGAACCCTGTCTAAAACACAATAGAACCCTGCCCAAAACACAATAGAACCCTGCCCAAAACACAATAGAACCCTGTCTAAAACACAATAGAACCCTGTCTAAAACACAATAGAACCCTGCCCAAAACAAATAGAACCCTGTCTAAAACACAATAGAACCCTGTCTAAAACACAATGGAACCCTGCCCAAAAAGCAATAGAACCCTGCCCAAATAGAACCCTGCCCAAAACACAATAGAACCCTGTCTAAAACACAATAGAACCCTGCCCCAAAGAACCCTGTCTAAAACACAATAGAACCCTGCCCAAAACACAATAGAACCCTGTCTCACAATAGAACCCTGTCTAAAACACAATAGAACCCTGCCCAAAACACAATAGAACCCTGTCTAAAACACAATAGAACCCTGTCTCACAATAGAACCCTGCCTAAAACACAATAGAACCCTGTCTAAAACACAATAGAACCCTGCCCAAAACACAATAGACCCCTGTCTAAAACACAATAGAACCCTGTCTAAAACACAATAGAACCCTGCACAATAGAACCCCAAAACACAATAGAACCCTGTCTAAAACACAATAGAACCCTGTCTAAAACACAATAGAACCCTGCCACAATAGAACCCTGCCCAAAACACAATAGAACCCTGTCTAAAACACAATAGAACCCTGTCTAAAACACAATAGAACCCTGCCCCAAAACACAATAGAACCCTGTCAAAACACAATAGAACCCTGTCTCACATAGAACCCTGTCTACACAATAGAACAAAACACAATAGAACCCTGCCTAAAACAATAGAACCCTGTCTAAAACACAATAGAACCCTGTCTAAAACACAATAGAACCCTGCCCAAAACACAATAGAACCCTGTCTAAAACACAATAGAACCCTGCCCAAAACACAATAGCCTACACAATAGAACCCTGTCTAAAACACAATAGAACCCTGTCTAAAACACAATAGAACCCTGTCTAACACAATAGAACCCTGCCAAAACACAATAGAACCCTGCTAACCCTGCCCAACACAATAGAACCCTGTCTAAAACACAATAGAACCCTGCCCAAAACACAATAGAACCCTGCCCAAAACACAATAGAACCCTGTCTAAAACACAATAGAACCCTGTCTAAAACACAATAGAACCCTGTCTAAAACACAATAGAACCCTGCCCAAAACACAATAGAACCATATCTAAAACACAATAGAACCCTGTCTAAAACACAATAGAACCCTGTCTAAAACACAATAGAACCCTGTCTAAAACACAATAGAACCCTGCCTAAAAAACAATAGAACCCTGCTCAAAGCACAATAGAACCCTGCTCAAAACACAATAGAACCCTGTCTAAAACACAATAGAACCCTGCTCAAAGCACAATAGAACCCTGCTCAAAACACAATAGAACCCTGCCCAAAACACAATAGAACCCTGCCCAAAACACAATAGAACCCTGTCTAAAACACAATAGAACCCTGTCTAAAACACAATAGAACCCTGCCCAAAACACAATAGAACCCTGTCCACAATAGAACCCTGTCTAAAACACAATAGAACCCTGCCCAAAACACAATAGAACCCTGTCTAAAACACAATAGAACCCTGTCTAAAACACAATAGAACCCTGTCTAAAACACAATAGAACCCTGCTCAAAACACAATAGAACCCTGTCTAAAACACAATAGAACCCTGTCTAAAACACAATAGAACCCTGCCCAAAACACAATAGAACCCTGTCTAAAACACAATAGAACCCTGTCTAAAACACAATAGAACCCTGCCCAAAACACAATAGAACCCTGTCTAAAACACAATAGAACCCTGTCTAAAACACAATAGAACCCTGTCTAAAACACAATAGAACCCTGCCCAAAACACAATAGAACCCTGTCCAAGACAAGCAAAATAATCTGCCAATGAGGTAATAAAAATGATCTTGTTTTCTGTTTCAAGCAAATACTCCCTTAATTTTTTAAATATTATGAAAACAAGACAATTATTTTTACTTGTCTACAAAATTCTTCTTGATTTAAGAGTTTTTAGATATTTTGGCTGGAAACAAGACCATAAATCTAAGTACAAAAGCCATTTTATGCAGGGTATTTCAAATAAATGTTGTTCTTTTGAACTTTCTGTTCATCTGTGAATCCTGAGAAATAAAAAGTAAAAAAATAGACTGTTTTCAACATTGATAATAAGTTTCTCGATCAGCATATTATTATGATTTCTGAATGATTATGTGACACTGAAGACTGGAGTAATGATGCTGAAAATGCAGCTTTGATCACAGAAATAAATTACAGTTTAACACATATTCACACAGAAAACAGCTGTTTTAAATTCTAATAATATTTAGCTATTTTTACAGTATTTTTCGATCCTTGGTGAGCAGAAGAGACTTTTATAAACGGACTTTACTGACTGTAAAGGGCTCTTGCCTTCTTGCACATGAGATTTGGAAATGTCACAGGCTAGATTCAAACCGATGTCAAATAAATCAGCTCTACTCTCAGCGTCTAATTCAGACATAAAGATGAGAATAGAGACAACACCTCTTATGGTGTCCTTCAGCTCGGTGTCACTAAACTGCTGTCTTGCGTTTCAACAGGCCTCTGTGTCGCTACGATCTTCTGCTGGAGGAAAATAAAGACGTGACGTTCAGACCGATCCCCTGTGAAGACGACGTCTGATTACTGACGCTTTCTCTTAAGTCCCTTCTCAAATGTGATTCACAGTCTGTTGTTTGATTTGCTTCATGAAGGTACAGCTACACTGTCTTAGTTTTAATGCAATGTAAATCAATATTTTTTTGTAAATAGATATTTGTTTTGTTTGTGCCTCTTTATGTGATATTTATGGTATTGCTTTAGTCTTAAAGTATAGTCTTTTTCTTACAAGACCCTTTTTTTATTCACTGCATATACAAATTAAATGTGATAGACCCATACATGTATATATTAGTGCCGTCAAACAATTAATTGCATCCAAAATAAAAGTTTTGTTCACATAATATATGTGTGTGTACTGTTTATATGTATTATGCATATATAAATACAAAATAAAAATATGTTATGTATATAATAAACATATTTATATTTAATGAAAAAATCTAATAATAACAATATTTAATCATTTAAATATTTTCAAAATATATACACTGTATGTGTTTGCATTTATATACACATAATAAATAAACACAGTATGTATATATATATTATGTAAACAAAAACTTTTATTATGGATGCAAGTAATTGTTTGACAGCACTAGTATAAATATAATAGCAATGTTAATACATTTCATCACACGCTACTATTTAACCCCTTAACTGTCAAGTTTACTTCACTATATTATAATTAAATCCTAATCTAGTTATAACAAACTATATATCGTGGAAAGGACTAAGACTCCTAAATAGATATTGTACCACTTTTTTTGTAAAGCAATTATGTAGGAACATTAATAGATTAATTTATGACAAGAGTGCACCTGAAAAATCTACATGTTCTGACCTTTGTCACAGACAATCTTCTTAGTTGCCTTTTTTGATCATACTTTAGAAATCATAAATCACTTGAAAACGTAAAATCTCAAAATTCATCCTTTGAAACCCATTTTAAAATCAGACATTGCATTACCATGGAAATGGTGCATCAAACTCATGTTACAAAATGTTTTCGTTCATGAATTATAGAAATGTGTCTATGACTGTGAGTGACAGTTAAGGGGTTAAAAGTTGGTTGTCTGATAACATATATATATATTTTTTTTTTCCTTAAAATATGCATTTACATTGTTACAAAAAATTATATTAAAAAAAAACGCATGCAAGTTCTTCTGAACTTCATCAGAATTCTGAATAAATGTGAATGATCATGTGACACTGAAGACTGGAGTAATGATGCTGAAATACAGATTTGATCACAGAAATAAATTACAGTTTAACACGTATTCACATAGACAACGCTTACATTAAATTGTAACAATATTTCACAATATCTACTGTATTTTGATCAGTTAATTGCAGCCCTGGTGAAAAAGTCTCTATGACCCTTCACAGTATTCTTCCTCCTTCACACAACATGGAAAACAGCTTAGATGTAAGATCTGATGCTAATTAGTCAAAGTAATCAATGCATATGATTGAAACTATAGGGTGCTCTCTCTCTCTTTCCAGTCATCATTCGTGGTTTAAAACCCAAAACGTGTTTAATAGAGCAATAAGTTCTTCATATCATAAGTTCTTCCTCAGTCTTCTTGAGTTCAGCTGAGACTCGCTGAAGCGTATCTGTATCTGTGGCTCACTTGGACATGTGTTTCTTTAGACGCTCCACTTCGATCTGAAGAGAAAGAGAGCACAAGTGAGTGTTCATGGTACAAAATTAAATCCGTTACGAGCAAGTAGTAATGCATTATTTGACTAAATAGCTGAAAAAGTAACACAAGCTACTTTGTTTTACAATTGATTTAGTTCAAATTTATTTATGCCTTTAAATGTCACTGTTGTTGATTTTATTGAAATGTATGCATCATAAAAAGCAGAATAAATAGCTTTCCATTGATGTATGGTTAGTTATGATCAAACAATATTTGGTTGAAAAATCTGGAATCTGAGGGTGCAAAAAAATCTAAATATTGAGAAAATCACCTTTAAAGTTGTTCAAATGAATTCATAGCAATGCACATTGCTAATCATATATAAAGTTTTGATATATTTACGGTAGGAAATTTACATGAAACATGATCTTAATATACTACATTTTGGCATATAAGAAAAATGTATAATTTTGAGCCATACAATGTATTTTTGATTATTGCTAAAAATACACCCTTGCTGCTTATGACTGCTTATGTGCTGCAGGCTCACAAATAAATAAGCAAGTCCAGACCAGGTAATAAAAAAACTAATGTAATGCATTACTTTCCATAAAAAGTAACTTAGTAACACAATTAGTTACTTTTTTATGGAGTAACGCAATATTGTAACGCATTACTTTCCATAAAAAGTAACTTAGTAACACAATTAGTTACTTTTTTATGGAGTAACGCAATATTGTAACGCATTACTTTCCATAAAAAGTAACTTAGTAACACAATTAGTTACTTTTTGGATTAACACAATATTATAACACATTACTTTTTATAAAAATTTACTTATTAACACAATTAGTTACTTCTTTATGTAGTAACGCAACATTGTAATGCATTACATTCCCTAAAAAGTAACTTAGTAGCACAATTAGTTCATTTTTTATGGAGTAACACAATATTGTATCGCATTACTTTCCATAAAAAGTAACTTAGTAACACAATTATTTACTTTTTTATGGATTAACGCATTACTTTTAAAAGCAACTTTCCCTAACACCGCTCATGAATGAGATTGTTTAATGTCTAGAGGCTCTTGACTCCTCTTCATGCTTACTTGTAATGACAAACGCATCTTCTTTTCTTCATCCAGTTCGTTCATGAGCAGTTTGATCTCTTTTCTGAAACACAGTGTCGTTACATTTACAGAAATACAAGGATAAGGATCTCAAAACAGCATGCGTTGATGTTACACAAACTTTTGCTGTTTCATATTCATGTCCAGTTCATCTTGTAGTCTGAGCTATTTCTGCTCCATAGTGTACTTTACGCTAACGCCCGATAACAGAGTTGTGCTCGTTGTGCCAGAAGAAGTGCTGCTGACGGGCTCCTGACAAAAACACCAAAGAGACAATCCTAATCGTTTGTCTTCCAGAGGCCACTAAAGCCTAATACGAGGTGTTGAGTAAGTTACTCTTAAAAACTACATCTTCAACAGAGTCATTCGATTGCTGTACTAATAACTCTCTTTAGAAAGTATTGCATTACTTATTTCTTTCTAAATCCCATATTAACCTCGCCCAGTTGAGCAAAACAAGGGTCGACATCAAACTGATCTTTTGATTCGTAATATAAAACTGCATCAATTATTCTAGAACTGACCAAAGTATTTAAAGAGAGAAGGTTTAATATAGTTTATTCTATACAGTATTTCATGCAATTACAGCAGAAGTAATTCAATTACAAAAAAAGTAAAGTAATCCCTTAGTGTACTTTTTCAAGCTAAAATTAAATTATATATCATATATATTTAATATAATATGTGATGATGTCAATTTTTATAATAAATGAAAAAATAAATAGCTTTCCATTGATCTATGGTTTGATATGATCGGACAATATTTGGCTGAATATCTGGAATCTGAGGGTGCAAAAAAATCTAACTTTTGAGAAAATCATCTTTAAAGTTGTTTAAATGAAGTTCTTGGCAATACATATTACTAATCATAAATTAAGTTTTGATATATTTATGGTAGGAAATTTACATGAAACATGATCTTAATATCCTAATGATTTTTGGCATAAAAATTTAAATTTATAATTTTGAGCCATACAATGTATTGTGCTATAAATATATGCTGCTTATGATGCTGCTCCACAGAACATATATACTTCAGGTAATTCAGTAATTATTTACTCAGTAATTCATTACACCCAACACTGCTATTAGAAGGTGAGCATTGGGCCCCAAAAAATCCAGTTTTGAATGTTGAAGTTTAATAAAGACTACTATTTTGGTCAACATTTTTAGACTTAGATACTCCAAACTATTTCCTATTGTTAATAATTAACATTAAATAAAATAAAAATGTAAAGTCACGATTAGTACTCAGTGTTTACTTATAGTAATACAAAGTAACGCATTTAGATACACCTTAACAAGTTTACAAGTAACACAATTATGAGTTTAGAAAATAATTAAGCATATACATGTATTTTATTTTTCTAAATGAGTGATCTTTTGCAAATAAGACTATTTTATGGCACTGAAACTGTAATGTTGACCTTCAACTTGGAGTCCATTGAAACTCACTATATGGAGATAATTTGTAATTTCATAAAAATCACTTTCTTTTTGTGAAGAAAGAAATATAAACATCTATGACATTAGTAAATTATAAATTGTAATTTAGGGAACTAACTTTATGTGTAACACATACGTTTTGTAAGAGAGTAGACTATGTGCTTTCCGTACATAATAACGTAACCGTGGCAAAAACATGGACAAGATTTAGATTTACTTTTGTTTACTGTATTTATGTATTTGGCCAGTGTCCAGGGTAAATTCATTACGTAATATTATTTTCAAGTAACTAGTAAAGTAGTTACTTTTTAAATTTACTAGAAAATATAGAAGAGTTACTTTTTCTCCATTTATTGACCGATGTGAACATGATCTTACAGATCTAATCTAGACTAAATATGAATGTGTATTAATTCATCACACTTGCAAAAACAGATTCAGTATTCATCAAAATGAATTAAAACAGTGAAATACAAACTCAGAATATGACGCAAACCTGCAATAATTAAATATGTTAAACAACACAAATATATCTAACTCATTTTATTAACGATGTGTTTGCTGACCTTGATGATCAGTTCAATCATACTAATAATCAAAAATGACTTTACATAAACAATTAGTTACTTCATTGTTTTATTTCTGAAGAGTGTTGAACTTCTCCTGTGTTCTTCTGTACACGTGATTTACTCGTCCTTCAGCCTGAGGTTTATTCATTACACTTTTGGTGAAAGGCTTTTATATTTGCTATAAATATAACTTCTTATTAAAAACAAACAATCAAGCCCTGCTCATATTTAAAAAGTAACGCGAACATAACGCAAAAGTAATGTAACGCATTACTTTCCATAAAAAGTAACTAAGTAATGTAATTACTTATAAAAACTAAGTAATGTAATGTACTTTTAAAAGTAACTTTCCCAAACACTGCCAGTGTCTTGTTGGTTTTGGTTGTATTGCTGTTGTAAGGCCTTTGAAATCATTTGGCGAAGTGATATGGTCGTGTAATGCGGTGCCTGGAACTACGTTCGTCGTGCTTTTACCTGAAAATAATTGCACACCTCAGAACGTCTGTCAGCCAATCAGATTCAAGCATTCAACGCCCCATAGTATAAGACAAAATAATCGCAATATAATTTTAGCTGTGCAGTCAAAATAAAACACTAAAATGTATTTCATGTGTTTACATGCATGTCATGTGACAAAAAATACAGAAATATGAACTTCAGTACCCCAATTTGGAAAGGGGGGGGGGGGTATTTTGTCTTTGTAACAGAATTACCGTGCTGTCTTTGGGTGCATCTGTGTTACTGTAAAGAAACTTGAGGGCCAGCAGGTCTGGTTCCTTATTATCCTCATTCATCTCCAGACCTGTTTGTTCATCATCAGCCTGCAAAGAGAAATAATAAACACAAAACACTCAATAACTTTATAATATCTTCAGAGTTCTGTCTTATCTTAACCTGTTAACTGTCACGGGCCCGTTTTAAACAGTAATATCTTAATCTGAACCTAAAGTGATCTTAACAAACGATATATTGTGTGAAAGCGTAAAGACTCTAGTTTTGATATCTGCTGACTGATTTTTGAAATAGTTTACAGAGCAACTGTAATGTATTAATTTGGAAGAAGACTCATAAAATCATGATAAAATCATGAAAAATCTCACTTTTTTTTATATATAGAAAAAACAATAGATTCTGCATTTTTAATGCATCGTGAACGAACGTATGTCCAGGGTTCTTGTAGCATGTCTTTTATGTGTTTTTTAGAGGTTGAATTGAAATCAAATACTGCCATACTGCCCTTAATACTTGTGATGTCTGCATCCTAAATATTGAGAAAAGTATGTAAAAACATGTTTCAGATCACTCAAACCATATATGGAAATGAAGACGCCCTTATATGGTCACTAATGGGTTTAATGGTCATCTAGTGGAGAAGCTTGGTACTGCGTCCAAACTAAATCTCACCGAAAACACATTTTTGGAGATATCAACCTCAAATTTGGAACATAACTTGTTCAGATTTTCTATCAGTTTTAGAGAAAATAAATATTTTATATAAAATATTAAAATTTCTAAATGTGATATTTTCATAAACTTAAAAAAAAAAAAAAATTATAGCATCATATTTTCACTTCTACAATAATATTTCAAGTGTCGTCTTCTTTCAAAAGAGTCTAATCTGTGTCCCAAAGCATTCAACATTTATAACAGTTTAAGTTGGAAATTATCAGGTCTATGCTCAAAAAGTGGACCCGAAAGTGAACAGGTTAAATAACACTGTACTTTAATGAGTTATGAGCGTATCACACTGTAGTGTCAGTAATAGCAATGTTGTTAGGATGTGACTTACACAACATTAACACTGAGAAGTTAAATATAACTCAAGGACGTCTGTCAATGGTTCGGTCTATACGAGGACCTACAGCGGGTTTGGAGGACACTGGTTAATGCATGATGTCACGCTTGTTCATGCACTCATTTAATACGTGATAATTAACTTACTGACGTGATTCAGAGAGACTGTGTTGTGTTCGGTCAGAATGCGCTGGCTCTCTAGAGTCGACACGATGGACTTGAAATCTTCAACATCTGCGACAATATATTATAATAATATAATAATAACAATGAGACACAACATGTGGAAAACAGTGCACATGCAGTTCTGGAGGAAAATAAAGTGCCAAGGGCCAAACTTTAATTCATGTATGACCGTACTCGAAGAATATATTAAATATTTGAGTCTATAAATGATAATAAAAACAGCAACATGTATATGTGACCCTGGAGCACAAAAGCAGTCGCGGGTATATTTGTAGAAATAGCCAACAATGCATTGTATGAGTCAAAATTATCATTTTTCTTTTATGCCAAAAATCATTAGGATATTAAGATTATTATCCATGAAGATATTTAGTACATTTCTTACCATAAACTTAATTTTTGATTAGTAATATGCATTGCTAAGAACAACTTTAAATGTGATTTTCTCAATATTTAGATTTTTTTGCACCAGATTTTCAAATATTGTCCGATCATAACAAACCATACATCAATATAAATCTCATTTATTCAGCTTTCAGATAATGCATACATCTCAATTTCGAAAAACTCACCATTAAGACTGGTTTTGTGCTCATATATGGTTTTAGGTGAGATAAAATATACCGAGCACAAAAACACTAGTATTATCAAAAAAACTGAAATGTAAATAAAGGCTTCAGTGCTCACATTAGTGTTTGGTAAATGAATGAAGGAATGAGGAATGAATGTTTTACCCGCAGTAAATGAATGGTTGCCCATGGCAAGAAGAAGAAGCTCATGGATCTGAGACACGAACAAACTCCAAAAGCACACAAGATTATAATTTAGATGCACGATATTAAGCAACATTTGATTTAAGAATCATTACAGTAAACATCAGACCCTTTTGGACTCTGTATTGTTTTGTACATTCAGTGCTGTGGTCACTACATCAATCTATATATAGCTGCTTCTCACACCAGCTGTGTTGTAACTGTACACCATCATATTGTCCAGACTAAGTTAAGACCGAATCTCTCACTCACCAGCTTGAGAAATACAAACAATCCGGGAAAGAGAAATTAAATCAGACATTACGTTATATTACAGTTGTGTTTCCAAAGTCCAGCGATAAAACACTGCGAGGTTCTGGCTCAGAAAACTCACATGTCTACCGTAACTACTTCCACAGCAATGCCTCCAAACCGCTCATTTCTTTACGTCTGTAGCCGTGATGTTCTTCAGCTCTTCTGTCTGACGCTGCTGTGTTTCTGGGCTTCTCAGGAGCCTCTCTTTGGCTCCTAATACACTCTCCTTATATGGAGCCCTCAAGAAACCAATCAGACGCCAGGCACATGTCCCGCACACGACTCCTTCTCTGTGTTGTAGAATAACAATAACGTGATTGGACCTATAAAACCTAGATCACAAAGACTTGTGTGTGTCTGATATTAACACTCTTCTAAGAATGACGATGCATGGGGGAAATCTGGGTTTACGTCATTTATGTATGTATTTAGGATCAATTAGCCTAATTAAAGCACTCCGAATCAGCAAATAACTGGTCAGTCTAAACGCTCAGAGCCTCGCTCTGCATCATTTATAAGTTTATCAATGCAACAAGTTTCATAAACATGCTCACAATCTGGTTAACAACTCTGATGCAGAAAACCACGCTTACTCTGTGGTTACCATGGTTTAACTAGCTGCTTTTGGTTTAATTTGTAGTAAAAGCATTGATACAGATTGCAAAAGACTGAGTAAATAAACGGGGTGTCTATCTAAGTGCAAATAACCCGCCTTGTTGGCAGAGGCTGTTTACACTAGCTCCGCCCACCAACCTGTGATGAGCGAATCAAGACCACAAAAACATCAGTTTCCCTCCCCAAAAATATTAGTTTTTAATAAAAATGAAAAAAGTTGACCACAAAGTTAGGCTAAGCTTTGAGGCCACGGTGTATTTCGTTTGGGCACCACAAGGTGTCACCGTGGCCTCAAAGCTTACCCCTCGACTACTCTGACTCGATTACTATTCCTGAGGAAAACACACCCTCCTCATTAAGAAATGTGAAAATAAATAAATGTGGAAATAAATACTTAAATACATAAATGTGGAAATAAATAAATGTGAAAATAAATAAATGTTGAAATAAATACTTAAATAAATACATAAATGTGAAAATAAATACAAGTGGAAATAAATACTTAAATACATAAATGTGAAAATAATTAAAAGTGGAAATAAATACTTAAATACATAAATGTGAAAATAAATAAATGTGAAAATAATTAAAAGTGGAAATAAATACTTAAATACATAAATGTGAAAATAAATAAATGTGAAAATAATTAAAAGTGGAAATAAATACTTAAATAAATACATAAATGTGAAAATAATTAAAAGTGGAAATAAATACTTAAATACATAAATGTGAAAATAAATAAATGTGAAAATAATTAAAAGTGGAAATAAATACTTAAATACATAAATGTGAAAATAAATAAATGTGAAAATAAATAAATGTGAAAATAAATAAATGTTGAAATAAATACTTAAATAAATACATAAATGTGAAAATAAATAAATGTTGAAATAAATACTTAAATAAATACATAAATGTGAAAATAACAAGTGGAAATAAATACTTAAATACATAAATGTGGAAAAAATAAATGTGAAAATAATTAAAAGTGGAAAATGATTAGAGATGGTAGCAGCGTCTCATGTTTTTAATTGAACTCAGGGTTCAGATCCGCCTTCTCTAACTTAGCGCTCATTGACATGAAAATAAATCCTGATTGGTTCACGACATTCCAACTCAAAATGAACTTTCTATTGGTTAGATGTTTCAGTACAGTAATATATATATATATATATATAAATGACTCCATTCCAATCCTCAGGACCTTTCTCTGTATGTTGTTAAAAGGACAAAGGTTGATGTGTCTCAGATTGTGTGGAGATGTGCTGAAATCGCGTCCCTTGTCAGTGTCGGGGCTTGCTTGGCCTTTTATTGTGATTAACAGGAAAGTGTGTTCAGCTGAATTGGAGTAGTGTTTTGTTAGATGGGTATAAAAATCTTAGCGGTCGCGTGAAGCCCTCCTCGTGAGAAGACCGAAGAGTGTAAAGACCATCGACTCCACCGGCAGGGACACCGGCAACGGATATAAGTATCGCTTTTTATTTCTCTTCTTTCTTACGGCGTGTTTCACTTCTGTTTTAGTTTTTATAACCAATTCTCACGATGTGTAAGTTGTTGTTTGTTAGCATGTGTTCTTCTTTTAGGATTACTGATAAACTACTGTCGCTTAATTTGTTATCTATTTTAATTTTAGATCAATTATGTTTGAATTTATTATGTCTTTATAGGTATTTTCTTTAGTTTTAATTTTAATAAATTGTATTTATTTTAGTAACGTTACTACAACATACTACATGGAAATGAAATAATATATATATATTTATGGGTGTTTAGATTAGTGTCATGTTAGAATAATTTTTATACTCATACCTTTTGTTGTTTTAATATTTTGAAATGTTTTTAGATTTATTTTTTGTTTTCATTTAAATGTTTAGTTTTGAAATGTTGTTGTATGCATTTGTCATTTTATTTAATTTCTTAATTTTCTTAAATGTGTATATATAGTATTTATAGACTTTTAACTTATAGTTTTAGTTACTTTTTCTTATTTGTAAGTCGCTTTGGATAAAAGCGTCTGCTAAATGACTAAAAAGTAAAAGTTAAAATATGTAACAGTGTTCATTAACATCAAAATGATCAAAATAACCCATAAATCAAAACACGTTTTACTGTTCCAAGAAGCCAAACACACGGTTAATAACCAGCGTGACTCTTCAGTTTTTACAGTCAGAGCGTGTGATAATGTTATTTAAATATTTCATATCTTACAGCTGTTTGTAGAATAGAACTGTTAAACAACCAACAATATCCATGGATGAAAGCTGCTCAGTTTTCATATAATTTTGTCATTTTGAATTTATTGATTATTGTGATTTATAATTACCAATGTGATTTTTTGTGTGAAAAATCTGAATTTTAGGTGTAATATTGAGAATATATTTATGAAAATGTTGAATCAATTCAATACATTTAATAAACCTGAATTTATTGATAGCTTTTCAATAAATGTATTTATTATAAGAAAATGTATTATAAGTGGAAATGTTACAATACTCAGACATAAACTTGAACATGGTAAAACCTTTTCCTTTTATTGTGATAAAGTCATTTATTAAAATAACAATAATAATAATAAAAAACTTTGCAATAAATTATTTTTTTTATATATCTCCATAATTTCATTTTTCACCATTTTGTTCCACTCATCAGCTCATCCCTGAGATATATATATATATATATATATAGAGAGAGAGAGAGAGAGAAAGAGAGAGATACAGAGAGAGAGAGAGCGAGAGAGAGCGAGAGACAGAGAGAGCGAGAGAGAGCGAGAGAGAGAGAGAGAGAGAGAGAGAGAGAGAGAGAGAGAGAGAGAGAGAGAGAGAGAGAGAGAGAGAGAGAGAAAGAGAGCAAGAGAGAGAGAGAGAGAGAGAGAGAGACAGAGAGAGAGAGAGAGATGATGTGATCAGTGATGCGCCCACAAACACACACACACCAAATGTAATTTTAAATTGTTGGTTTGCATTTTCTTTTCTTTTTTATGTATGCATGCATGCATGTTTTTGTTGCATATGAATATGTTCTATATTTACTGTAAACACTATGCTTTGGCAATACACTGTAAAAATTGTCATGCCAATAAAGCACACATTGAATTGAATTGAATTGAGAGAGAGAGAGAGAGAGAGAGAGAGAGAGAGAGAGAGAGAGAGAGAGAGACAGAGCAAGAGAGAGAAAGAGAGCAAGAGAGAGAGAGAGAGAGACAGAGCAAGAGAGAGAAAGAGAGCAAGAGAGAGAGAGAGAGAGAGAGAGAGAGAGAGAGAGAGAGAGAGACAGAGCAAGAGAGAGAAAGAGAGCAAGAGAGAGAGCAAGAGAGAGAGAGAGAAAGAGACAGACAGAGAGAGAGAGAGAGAGAGAGAGAGAGAGAGAGAGAGAGACAGAGAGAGAGAGAGAGAGAGAGAGAGAGAGAGAGAGAGAGAGAGAGAGAGAGAGAGAGAGAGAGAGAGAGAGAGAGAGAGAGAGAGAATATTTGACAAGTGCCAGAAGGAAAAATGTGTACATACTGTACATGGTCCTTGTTCTAAATAAACTTTACCAAATTTCACATTAAAAAAGTTCTCAAAATGTGAGCATTTGTTACATTGTGACCCAAACAGGAACCATTACATTGTAATGTCACGACAGGCATTCCAGCCTCTGTGTGAAGGGTTCAGTCTCTCTATAGTCCTTACAAGTCGTCAGACTCGTGCTCCTCTTCACATTTTCTGTCAGTTGGACTGCAATGTCTTTTTCTGAACCTGAAAAATATACATAAGAATTTACAGTTTACAACAGAAGTGTGCAATTTCTCTAAGGTTATTTACAATTGTATCAGCACTCGATATTTGCATTTTTTCTATTCTGTGTTCTTCAGACCTGGCACATCAATGGAAATCAGTTCAGAAGACACTACATAACGTCAACTTTATATATCCAAGAATAAGAATAACCTTGCTCCTCTTTCTGTCAGTAGCGTTCAACCAGAGCCGATTCAAGACCTTCGCAAAACTGTGTTCAAATTCTAAAATGAAACTAAAATGAAATCATCTTTGAGAGCAAGGGGGCCCCTGGTGTTTCGGGGGCCCTACGCAGCTTGTGTATTGAGAGAATCGGATCTGACTCTGCGTTCAAAATTATGTCGAGTGACATTAGGGACCTTACTTGAGTAGTACAATAAAGGAAAATGAGCATTAGTGAGTGGACTTTGCATGCTGAGCCACTAGCCCGGATATATGGAAATATGACATGCTCCACTCATTCAGATTTTTTCTTCGGAGATGAGCGTTTGCCTGTGTTTGAGCGATCACTCTTCCATTCACCTCTAAAAGAATAGAAGAAAAGCAGAAACTCCCTTGCTGCTGGTGATAATGGGGTATATATATATATATATATATATATATATATATATATATATGCATTTACATTTAGTGATTTAGCAGACACTTTTATCCAAAGCGACTTACAAATGAGGACAATGGAAATATATATATGTATTATGTGTGTGTTTGTTTTTATTTCTAATGCAATATTCTCATGGGTTTTCTATCAGCGGTGACATAGGCTATAAATCTGCATGTTGTTATATTTTATCCAAGGGCTTTTTTCTTACCTCTATATAGGACATTTTCCCACTAATCTCATTAACTTTCATTTCAAAGTCTTACATTTGATCTATAAATTAAATTATGATAATGTGGTTGTTATTATCTATATGTTATCAGATTAAATCATTTACACTGAAAATACAACTATATTACATTATAAGATTCTTTAAAATAATAATTGTATATACAAACAAGAAATGGTGGAAATTATGCTTTTCAATGAAATTAAAACGCAAGCAGTGAGCGTTTAATGAGTGAGTCATTGAGATTTGTTCAAACGGCAGAGCATGGGACAATGAAACTTTGACTAGACCGATGCGTTCAAAACACTGAATCATTCAGTAATGAGGGTTTTAGTGAAGTGCTGTAGGAAACGCACCGTGATTTTGGGCTCGGTGCTACAGGTCCGAGGCTATTAGTCCCGCCCGGCCCGCATTGGCTCACACTGGCCCGACAGTGGACAAGCGGCTATTGATCCTGGAGCATCGGTGTCCCTGCAGAGTTTAGCTCCAACCCTAATCAAACACACCTGAACCAACTAATCAAGGTCTTCAGGATGCAGTTAGGTCAGCGGTTCTCAAATCAGTCCTCGAACCAAATTGTATATATTTACAGAGATATATTGTCCGTGTTTGAAGACGTAGCGCAGCGCAAATCCATGAATGAATCTTCCGAAGTGAAGAAAACTTCAACGGATTTCCCCTGCTCAGGGAGTAGGGAGCAGTGGACACTGTGTAGGGTGCATGTCAATCGGAACACAGTTCATGCACGGAGCGCACTTCTAACGAGGAGATGTGTTAACAAAGAGAGGTATGCAAAAGGACTGTAATTGACAACTTGAGTCAGGTTTTGTTTTCAGGGTTTTTGAGGGTTGGAGCTAGACGCTGCAGAAGAGTGGCCCTCCAGGATCAACGCCCGGCTAATAACAGCTGGTAGTGCTAATGCTACAGAAACACGGCAGAGGGTGCTGCTCTTACCCAGCTGTCTGCATGTGACCGATCGTCTCTGGTAAAGGTGATCCGAGACTCTCTGGAAGCAGAAGACTGAGGAACCCGGAGAGGATATTCAGACTGCCGATTAAGATGTATGGCAAAGATCTGTAATAGCCTCCTGGAACAAAACACAAAAAAAAAAGTTTTGACAGGCATGTTTAAGAAGTGATGATCATTGTTTGATCTGTGTCGATCAGCATTGGTCACTGTGTAGTCTAATTTGATTGTAAAAAATGCTTCTTGGTCTGAAAAGCTGGAGAAACTACGGAAATTTCACAATTTACTGTTGAGACATGACATGACCAAACTAGTGTACAAATCAGGGATGGACTGGAACTAAAAAGACAGCTAATATTTGTATATTCTTGTGTTTGAGATGATTTCTTATAACTACAGCAGACAGAAGTGTTACAATTTTACCAATGATTTGTACATTCATTATTTGGACAAAGGTACTGGCACCCCTTCTTTAGAAGAGAAAAAGGCACTTCCAAACTGTGCCAACAAAGATGGAAACATAATTTGTGTACTTAAAATTGTATTTCCACCTCTGTTGCATCAGTTTTGAAGTGTATGAAAGGATGTAGGCTATATGCCATAATTATTGATGTTCTGAATTTCTGTTTTGAGCTGTGCGCGCTGAAGATGACCAGTAAAATGAAGCATATGATAGCTCTTGTTTTAATGAATGGGATTTAACTCATTTCCCTCGTACAGAATACACTTGTATCTACCGCTTACCCCTACCCCTCGATCAAAACGAGAATTGGGACAGCCCTTACTCTCACTTGAACATGCAAACCTAAGGGGAAGGGGTAAGACAAAGAATTGGGATTCACCCTTAGGCATTATTATTGTTGTTTGTCCTTCTCGCGATGCGTGCTGAAGAGATAATCAGCGTAGTAGCCTTCTACAATGAAGCGCTTTTACTGCAGCGCAACTCAACCAAATGCATCTCAATTCTCATACGAGATAAATATCAGTAAACACTAAATATAAAGCAGCCAAAATGTTTTGAAATAACTTGTACCCTACCTGATCGAGGAGAAAACCCAGTCTTTCACTGGAGTTTCTACAGTCATTCCTAACCTAACCCTAACCCTAACCTAACAACCCTAACCTAACCCTAACCCACTGCCTGTGTCAATTTGAGTCTTGTTAAAGACTAAAATGCTCCTCTGTCGGTCACGGATTATGGAAAGTGAAACTTAAATCTATAGGGGATTTATTCATGCATGTTAAAATATTTATTTATAGCTTCTTTATTTTCAGATTCTTATTTACAGCATTATCATAATAGGCTGTATTAACTTATTGGGAGAAAACCGGTAGTTCTCTGTGAAATCAGACATTGAGCACACCCACATGACCATAATGTCTAAAGTGGAACCAATCTTTTACACAGTTCTGAAGCAAACAGCAGTGCTGGAATTATAGCTTATAAACGAATAGGAGAGATCAGTTAAGTAAAACAAAATTTAAATGGCAATGTTTTTCTCTTTTCATTTGTGTAGAAATGTAGATTTGACAACTAAGTTGGCCCACAGATTGACCAGAAAAGGTTCAGACACTCCCTATGGCCAGTCCATCCCTGATACAAAATAAATCCCTGGAAACTATATGAATACAATTTGAAGAAGGTATGATGTACTGTATATGAAAATTCCCAAAACTCGCTTCTTTGAATGTGATGCTGTGGGCCTTCCGGTTTCCACATTTCTGCTCGAGGAACTAGACAAGTAATACAGAATTTGAGAGATTAGACAGATTGCACAGACTAGAGTTTAGTTACCTAAGTAGATAACATATGGTGCCAATATGCTGCCGACTCTGGATGCCATTGAGCAGGAACCTATAGCTGTGTTCCTCAGTACAGTGGGGTAAAGCTCCGCGGTAGCAGGGTACGCCATTGAAAATGCTGCTGACAGACCAAACTTTCCCAGCATCACCAGTGAAGTAGTAACAGCACTCATGTCTATGAATTAATAGAGACAAAACATTTCATCCAAAGTTGAGCAAACAGACAAATCTTCAATGATCCTCAATGATCACATTTTTGGACACGTCAAAGTTCTTCAGAAAACCAAGAAATGGTGAATCATGATCAAAAGTGAACAATTAAATCTGAATTAATCAATGATTTTGAACAAATTGAGTGTCAATGAGCCATTCATACAGAGAAGCTGTGTCCCAAACTGAAGTGTGTGGACTTTGAAGTACACAGACTTGGAAGGCCACGCCTCCGAAGTACACAAGGGACCATTTGAAGTGCATGAGATGCTCCGCCTTCATAGGATTCCCTAATTGCTCCACCTGGATTTTTCCGATTACCACTCACATTATCACATAGTCACACATAGCAACGGTGCCAGAGGAGCGCTGCCATCCTGCCAGGATAGGTGGAGCCAGAACATGGAGCAAAATAAACAGAGACAGGAACATGGACGTGACAGGTAAATTACTCTGGTTTGCTGCATCCTTACTTCCCGGATTACAACTTTAAATGCAGGTATTGACTTGGAGCTTACTTGAATAATGCAATGATATATTAATTAATTAATGTGTAAATAAAAAATTTACAGGACAAAAAAATATAAAATTGTTTTGTGAAAAAATTATAAGCTGCATTAAAACAATAACAATGTACATAATTACTTCTCTTATTTACACATGTGAATTTGCAAAACAGAAATACAAAATGAACAGAAAGTACTAAGGCTCATTTACAAAATAAGTTACACTGCATAAATTAATAACCTATACAACTTATTCATCTAATTTTTCACTTGCCTCAAAAATAAACTACAGAAATTAGGTTGTTTCATTGACAATATGAATATTTATTTTTTTGTAATTGTAATGTACTCATTTTTTCCACTGTTTTCTCTTGCCTAATAGAGAATGGCTAATCATTTATTTGTTAACCATTCTCTCAAGAAGAGAAAACTTACTTGGTTACAAACATAATCACGGTTCCCTGAGATACGGGAATGAGTACTATGTCTTGCTAAAGACATTTTAGGAAAAAGTCATATTTTCTCCTGAACTGAAGCCTTTTTTATTTTCAATCCCGCAGCATAACTGCATGGCCATCGGTTCGTGCAGTGCAATAAAGACGAACCAATGACTTGGCAGCGGTGCTGCACAAACCTATAGCTGCAAAGCCCGCCAAAGCGCGCCAGAATGGGTGGGGCCATCTGTGGGCACTTCGCCACAGGATTCGGGTTACTTCAACTGAAGCGACGACTGAGTTGTGCAGCTACCTGGCATGGATAGCAACGCAGTACTCGTTCTTGTATCTCAGGGAACCGAGGTTACGTTCGTAATCAAGTACGTTCTCTTTCGATACTTCACTCACACTGTGTCTTGCTAAAGGTAAGGTTGAGGGACGACCACATGTTTAATCTTGTCCTAGACACCTCAGAGTCCAAGGAAACACCTTAGGCAAGCGGGTTAAGCTCACAGAGGTTTCACCCGACCTTGGTTTATCATTCAAAAATGTAACATTATCCAGAAAGAACCTTGCCTGTAAGACAGGAAGCACTAGGTTATAAAACCAAGGCCAAGCCGGCTGCCGCACAAATTTCTGCAATGGTCACGCTGCCAGGCCAAGCGTAGAGGCGACACCTATAGTTGAATGGGCTCTTATACTCCAATGGGGCATTGTAGGCCCAAGGAAGAGTAGGCTAGAAGAATAGCATCAACTATCCACTTAGAAAGTCTCTGATTTGTGACTGGATGCCCTTTGACACGGCCAACGAAGCAGTCAAAGAGCTGTTTCGACTACCTAAATGGTGTGGAAAACTCAATGCAGACCTTCAGCGCCCTAACAGGGTAGGGTAGATTTAACTCCTGGTCATCCTCTGAGGGAGAATGCGCAGAGAGTGTAATCACCTGTGCTCTGAACGGGGTGGACACATACACCTTAAGTATGTAACCATCTCAGCCTCGGTTTCAGGACGACTTTAGAGTAGCCAGGATGGAACTCCAGGCAATGAGGGCTCAATGAGAGTGCTTGTAAGTCTCCCATACATAGTGTTTTTTAACGACAGAACCGTAGGCCAACAGACTGCAGCGGCTCGAAGGGAGAATCCTTCGGGCATTTAGGGCAATTGGCAGGTCCCACATAGGAACAGTGAGGGGGGCGGGTTCAGCCTTCTGGCCCCTCTCAGAAAACGGACAACAAGGTTGTCTCTGCCCACTGACTGGCCCGCTATAGGGGCATGAGAAGCAGCTATAGCCACTACATAAACCTTGAGCATGGATGGGGAGCACCCCTTATCCAACAGCTCCTGCAGGAAGGACAGTATCACTGATACATCACAGAGGACATGTCCTTGCCGCGGTCTGAGCAACAGGCGGAGAACACGGACCATTTAGTGGCGTAGAGACACCTTGTAGCCGGAGCTCTACCCTAAGAAATGGTGTTTAGAACACACTCTGGGAGGCATGTAGGCTCCCGTCGAGAAGCCAAAGATGCAGAGCCCACAGTTCCGGCCGTGGGTGCCATATAGTCCTGTTCTCCTGCAGAGAAGATCTCGCCTTAGGGGAATGGGCCATGGGGCTGCTATATGCAGCTGTGACAGCTCGGCCAACCAATGCTGTTTTTTTCCAGAGCGGGGCCACCAGGAGAACTCTGCGTTCCTGTTTCCTGATTCGCCTGATTACCTGCAGTATCAGAGTAACCAGGGGAATAGCATAGAGAAGGAGATTGTCTTTGAACGCATGCCTGTCCTTGGAATAATAGGAATAATAGGGAAGAGGTCTACTTCCGCCTAACCAAAGATTTACCAAATTTTCTGAGAATGAAGAATCGTCTGAGAATGAAGCCTCCACTCCTCTGAGGGGACCTTGCTTTGTGACAACATGTCTGCTCCTAGGTTCAGTTTGCCCAGAACGTGTGCTGCTCTCTACGAGCGCAGGTTGAGCTGAGCCCATTCCAGGAGGTGCTCTACTAACATGAAAAGGTGTCTCGATGATAGCCCCCCTTGGTGATTCATGTAGGACACCACAGTCATGCTGTCCGAGCGGACCAAGATGTGATGTCCCCTCAGGTCTGGCAGGAAGGTTTGACAGGCCTGACATACTGCCAGCATTTCTAGGCAGTTGATGTGTAGGCTGTCCTCTGCTTTTGACCATTGCCAAATTACAGTTTTCCTTAGCACAGAGCTCCCTAACCCATATTGGCGCATCATTACCTTCCTCCTGTAGACCAGTCCCAGAGGAACGCCCTGTTCTATCCATTGAATATTCTTCCAGGGGGACAGGGCTGATGCACAGGCCTGGTTCACCCTAATAAGCAGGTATCCGTGAGGCCACGCATGGGAACTCGTGGTTTCAGCCAGTACTGAAGGGGACGCATTTGAAGCAGGCCCACACGTAGAACTGGAGAAGCTGCAGCCATAAAGCCCAGCAGCTTCTGAAATGTCTTGAGGAGGTGAGAGGCACCGGCTTTGAAGGAGGCCGCAAGCTGCTGTTGGACTACAGCATGCCCTGTCGTGACCATTGCTCTCATGAGTCGAACACTGTTCCCAGGAATGAAACTTGTTGGCTGGGGGACAGTGCACTCTTGGCAACATTCACCCTGAGCCCCAGGCATTCTAGGTGGTTGAAGAGTATTGTGGATTCCCTTCTGTCTCAGGGAGGGGGGGGGGGGGCATATATATGCACTTCGTAAACGTGCGTGGAGCCAGGGACACCCAAAGGGAAGGACCGTGTATTGAAAAGCCACTCCCTCGAAGGCGAATCAAGGTTCAAGGGTTCAAGGTTCTTTTATTCGTCACATACTCAATTATACAGGATATAATCAGTAGTTAAATGTAAATCAGGACAGGTCCACTCAATGGACAGTGCAAAAAAAATGAAACATAACACAAGAGAATATATATAAATATAGGTCAAAATAAAATAAAAATAAGAAAAAATGAGTAAAATGTGCAATACAGTATACTGTGGACTTAATAAATAATAATATAAACAGGGATGTGCAAGAAAAATGTGCAAACAGGTTGTACCGGGTATGTACACATAGCAGCAATGCGGATGATGGAGAATAATGAATGTTTTACAGTTTATTAAATTGAGTCTTGTAAATGTTATGAGACTGAGTTTGAGTTTAGGAGCCTGATGGCCTGAGGGAAGAAGCTCCTCCTAAGTCTCTCAGTTTTTGCCATCATGCTCCTGAAGCGCTAGCCAGATGGCAGTAAAATGAAAAGACGGTTACCGGCGTGATTTGAGTCCTTCATTTTAGCAGCTCAGCTTTTGCAGCGTTTGAGGTAGATGTCCTGCAGAGAGGAGAGAGCAGACCCTCAAGCAGAATCTCAAGAATCGCCTGTAGTGGGGGGCTATCTGGATGTGAAAGTAGGTGTCTTTCAAGTCCAGAGAGAAGAACTAGTCCTCTGGGTGGATTTGCAAGAGGATCTGTTTCAATGTATTCATCCTGAATGGCTGATTCATGAGGGCACGATTCAGACACCTTAGATAGAGGATGGGCCACAGACTGCCATCCTTATTGGGGACGAGGATGTAATTACTGCAAAAGCCTGACTCACTCTGGGCTGGGGGGGGGATCACCTCTATGGCCTTTTTCACCAGCCGATTTTTCACTTCGGCGCACAGGACGAGTGTGTCCTTGCTCTGCATCGAAGCGGGGACCACTCTGTCAAAACACAGGGGGTTCCGACCGCACACTTCAGTTTGGGACACAGCTATTATCACTTGTTTGTTTCTGAATGAATCAGCCATTTGAATGAATTGGTTGAATGAATGACACATTCATTAGCACAGTGACTTGCTGCCACCTGCTGGCACTTTCAGTTTCATATTTAGAGCATCTTTTACTTTTTTTATTTCAAATATATATATATATATATATATTTGAAGCAAGCAATATTTAAAAAATCTTTAATGCTCATTCAAACCCTAAAATCTTTAAATATACAGTGAATAAAAATATTTCTGTAAAACTACTTTTTTGATACTTTTCTCATTTAACACAACATTGACTTCAAATTATCTTTTGAATTAATTTCTCAGCCCAAATCAATGCATGATTAATTTGTGATTAACCTGATGAATTAATTGGCAAATCATGAAGTTATTTAGATCATTTAGATTAAATATTAAAATTGTAATCCCCCCCAAAATAAAAATAAAAAAGTATTTTATTTTATTTTAAAAATGTACGAAATTTGTATTTTATTTTAACATATTTGTTATTAAATTTTAATAAATGTTGCTATATACGATTTCAGTTAAAGAAACAGCAATTTCTCACGTTGTGGAATGAGCTGTATGAAGAGAAGGACCAGTCCTCCTAATGACAGGGTGGAAGACAAGCTGAGACGCCTGGGCCAGTGGCGGAGCATCAGCCAGGCCATGATCAGAGCCGGCACTTCCACTACTGCTGATAAGAGGCTGTTCAGGTAGATGTTTCCATGCAGATTGGACGTGTTCAGAGACAAGGCAGAGTATCCAATTGAAACAGCAAACCTGAAAAAAAGAAGGAAGAAAGTTGGAGGCAGGTTTTGTATATGGGCATTATGCAGAAATTAATGTTAAATTAAAAATATTTTTGCCCTTCGGTGTTTGCTTCCTGTATTATTAAAAACAATAACCATCTCTTATCACAAGAAACAAATATTGTCTGTGACACTAAATATTATTTTATAAATAAAAACACATTGGTGCCAAGTGTCTGAGACCACATAAAAAATCTGGGTTTCAAAATATACATTTGAACCCAGTAATAGAAAAGTTTCAGGTAAAATGTTTTATGTTTTTAAGCATTGAATTGTAATGATTTAACTTTCTACTTGATTTCTAATCAAAACTACAATGACATTAAAATAACTTTAGGAGCATCTCATATCATGCTGGTGAACATGAACAGCAGCAGCTCATGTATGAAGACCACTGTATGTTAATGCTTGGATATTCATATGCACTAAATGTCATTTATTGTCAGAGTTTTTTTGCTTTGTAATGTTATATTTTGGCCACTAGAGAATCCTATGGTACTCATGTCAGACGTGTGCCTCTTGTAATCAGTGCCATTGTTTTCACATGTGCCTTGTTCTGGGCTGTGTATTTAAGCTGTTCACTACTTTTGTTTCTTTGCTTGGTTATTGTTGTTCCTCACCAGTTATTGCAAGTCTGCTCTTGCTCTAAGTGCTAAACTTAAAGCCTTTTGGGTTGTTTTCTTGAGTTTTTTTGTTTGTCTTTTTCTGTTTTGGAGAATTTTTTCTCTTTTAGGACTGAAGATTTTTATATTTTGTGGCTTTCATTAAGAAAATATTTTTTCTATTAAACTCTTCTGAGTTAATTTAAGAACGCGTCTGATTAATGGGTTCAAATCTCTTCTGTGACTCAATGGTGGAAATTAAGACTCTTGCACCAGAGACCCAAGTTCGAATCCCAGCTCTGACAATTTACTGTACATCTATTCTGTAATGATGCACAAATCTGTATGGCTATACTATGAAGATATAATGGGCTACTTATGTTTGCAGTGATCCATGTCTTGAACTGGATAATGTCTAGCCAGTATCTTGAGTACATGGAGGTTCTCTCACCAGATCTGGAACAGCAGGGCGGTTAAGCAGCGGATGTTAGAGGACTTCACCAGGTCACAGAGACTGTAGCTCCGCAAACTTCCAGCATTTTCCCTCGACTGTAGTACATGTGTCACAACAAACATGTTTTATTACACAGCACTTGAAACTCCAAAAATCAAAGCACAGCAGTGTAAGCAAAAGCCATCTAATCTCCACAGTTAAAGACAATATGCGTCATCATAAACAGTCAAATAATTTACCTGGTATCTAAAAATCTGTGCAAACACAGTTCTATTTTCAAATGAAATTACCTATAAAATAGGCTATTGCATAAAATTAATTTCAATAGATTGGGAGAACCATTATACTCCTATAGGCATGGGCCGGAATGAGATTTTCACGGTACGATAACTTTAGATAAAAATATCACGGTTTCACGGTATTGCGATTACAGGTCTTTAAATATGTTATTTTTAAATGTCTGGGTAGAAAACAACAAATTTTTTACCACTGAACACAATATATTTTATTTTTAAGAAACATGGAAGTTTTTGGAACAGTAAACAATTTATATAAATAATTTAATTATTCTTAATTAAATTAAGTGCAGTTACTTAAGTGAGCCTAAACCTGCAGCTCAACAATAATCAGAAAATAAATAAATATTTTCTGTAAAAAATAAAATCCTCATAAATGAAAAAAAAATGCAATTACTTAAAGTGAGCCTAAACCAGCAGCTCAAACAAAAAATAATCAAAACAATTTCTGAAAAAAAATAATTAAAAGCAGTCATTAAACCTGTAGCTCAACAAGGTTTTAGGAGACATGCTTACTTTCTACACATTCATCTTTCAGTCCAAGTTATGATGCAGTATTGATCACCTATCCCAGATTAAGATTGGAGCGGTGAGGTTCAAAGATGTGTGCACTGTGCACATACACATACGGAGAGAGAGCGCGAGTGTGTTACACACACACACACACACACACACACACACACACACTCTCTCCGTACAACACTCTAACAGTGGCAAAGTTTGTTTTTTAAATGTCCTGATTTTGAACAGATGATTAAAAGTATAGATGTGATGCATGTGATAAGCTAAATGTAATTATTGTACCTAAGCACAGAACCGTAGTACTTTACGTTAAGCGACTTTCACACTGGAAGCAGCATGTGCTGTACCGGCCGCTTGGTTCAGCGCAGCCCTTCAGGTATAAGGCGATTTGTGCTATTCTGGCCAGAGTGAAGTAGGCAGTTTTTTCAAAAATGTTAGCAGGAGTTTTATACGTCTAGTCATTTGATTGCTTTTTCACCTTTCAGTCAGCAACAAACATGCATCTGTTCCATGCTAAGCAAGCGATGGCAGTAGCCCTGCTAGTAATAAGAAGAAAGAGAGCAGCAAGGAATCTAAAGATGAGGGTGTAGTTTATTTATAATACCGCATTATTTCAACCAAGTAATCCAACATGTCCAACTAGAAGACCGAATACACTGGATCATTGCTACTCTCAGTTTAAGAATGCCTACAAAGCCCGCTCACTACCGGCTCAGAAGCTATGCTCTTGATGACGTCGACTGGGACATGTTCTGGACGAGTTCATCTGATGTCAGCGAGTTCACGGATGTAGCATTAAGCTTTGTAAGCTTACGCTAACCGAGCACGCTACTGAAACAATAACTATAGGGACCTTCCCAAATCAGAAACCGTGGGTGGACAGAACAATCCGTGCTGCGGTTAACAAACACACTGCCGCATACAACATCAGTCTTTTGTTGGGAAACAAGAGAGTTGTGCGCTCTTCACAAATGAGTCCTGCACTTTTCGTCTTTGAGACACGTAAAAAACTGTGCATACGGAAATTTGTGGTTTTGTAACGTGACTTTTCCAAACCACGGTATACCTTGAAACCGGTTATCATTCCATGCCCATACCCCTAATATGAATGTGTTTTCATAAAACTAAATATTGCACAAATCTGTGCTGATGAATTTAGTGCATTTGTGACATGCAGTAAAAATATGGTAGGTTCAGCGCCAAAACTCTACATGCATTTCTGCCATACAACAGAGTAATGAACTTGTTAACCTCGTTACCTATACTGTATACATCGCACATGTGCTGCAGGTGTGAGATAAACAAGCCTAAATAACATGATGTTTCCATAGCGCACTAAACTCTTAACTAAAAGCGATAAATCAATTTTAGACTGAATTTAATTTAATTCGAAAATGAGACATGTTCAAGAGCTTTTGTCTCAAACAACCATATGAGGAGCTAAATGAGACTATTCAAAGTAGCAGGTGTCAATTTGAGCAGTACAGATGTGGATTTCACCTGAATTAGAGGGAAAATTACATCAGGGGCTTCAACCCCGTTCATCCGGGCAGCCTTTCTCAGAATGGATTCAGCCTCCTTGACTCTCCCCTGAGACAGCAGCCATCGCGGAGACTCTGGAATAAACCTACCAACAACAACTGCTTATAAATCATTAATTTAAACCATGAAAATGACCTGTTAAAACTTAACAATTCAATATGAACAATGATACGACTTTGCATGCTGCATCTAATACATTTCATCTGATGTTTCTCATTTGTAAGTCCCTAAATGAATATGTTTCTGCTAAATGAATAATGTAAATATCGTCTCTTTATTTGACAGAAATAGTCCAAATAAAAAAATTCTGGGAGAAGAGGAGAGGAAAATAAATAGCAAAGTGTAATGGAGTCCACTTAAGGCGAGCGTAGTCATGAACCCAAGTGCAGTTTATTTACAACGTGATATCCTAACGTCCAAACAGACTCCAAACAAAGACAGACTTGACAAAGCATGAACAGACTAGACTCACCAACAGCAGGTTACAACATTAATACACGAACAGGAACAAGACAAAGACATGGCTACATATAGCAAACAGAGTGGGTCACATGACATGAACAAACCAATGAGAACATGACAACCAATCAGAACCTGACACATTGAACAAGGGAACCAATAGCATGAAGACATGACGGAAAGGGAAGCAAGACACAAACGAGAACCATGACTAACTTCAAAATAAAAGACATGAAAAACAAGAACATGAAACAGAACCCAAAACAGACCTTACATTTCCCCCCCTCTAAGGGCGCCCAAACAAAACAAAAACAGAACCCAAAAAGTCCAGGAGGGAGTGGAGGCGGAACAGACATAGTCCTGAGGCGGGATGGAGGGCCAGGCCCATGAAGGGGAACAGGACCTGGAGCATGGGGCAATGGAGGAGCAGGGGGCCATGGCGGAGCAGGCAGAGCAGGGGGCATGACGTGAGCAGGCTCTGGCGCGGACGGCGTGACGTGAGCAGGCTCTGGCGCGGACGGCGTGACGTGAGCAGGCTCTGGCGCGGACGGCGTGACGTGAGCAGGCTCTGGCGCGGACGGCGTGACGTGAGCAGGCCTTGGCGCGGACGGCGTGACGATAGCAGGCCTTGGCGCGGACGGCGTGACGATAGCAGGCCTTGGAACGGCAGGCGGCGTGACGATAGCAGGCCTTGGAACGGCAGGCGGCGTGACGATAGCAGGCCTTGGAACGGCAGGCGGCGTGACGATAGCAGGCCTTGGAGCGGCAGGCGGGCGTGGCGATGGCAGGCCTTGGGCGGCAGGCGTGGCGATAGCAGGCCTTGGAGCGGCAGGCGTGGCGATAGCAGGCCTTGGGCGGCAGGCGTGGCGATAGCAGGCCTTGGAGCGGCAGGCGTGATAGCAGGCCTTGGAGGCGGCAGGCGTGGCGTGAGCAGGCTCTGGCGCGGACGGGCGTGGCGTGAGCAGGCTCTGGCGGACGGGCGTGGCGTGAGCAGGCTTTGGCACGGGCGGGCGTGGCGTGAGCAGGCCTTGGCGCGGACGGGCGTGGCGATGCAGGCCTTGGGCGGCAGGCGGCGTGGCGATAGCAGGCCTTGGCGCGACGGCGTGACGATAGCAGGCCTTGGAACGGCAGGCGGCGTGACGATAGCAGGCCTTGGAGGGGCAGGCGGCGTGACGATAGCAGGCCTTGGGCGTCAGGCGGCGTGATAGCAGGCCTTGGGCGGCAGGCGGCGTGGCGATGCAGGCCTTGGGCGGCAGGCGTGGCGATAGCAGGCCTTGGAGCGGCAGGCGTGGCGATAGCAGGCCTTGGAGCGGCAGGCGTGGCGATAGGCAGGCCTTGGGCGGCAGGCGTGGCGATAGCAGGCCTTGGGCGGCAGGCGTGGCGATAGCAGGCCTTGGAGCGGCAGGCGTGGCGATAGCAGGCCTTGGAGCGGCAGGCGTGGCGATATAGCAGGCCTTGGGCGGCAGGCGTGGCGATAGCAGGCCTTGAATCGGCAGGCGTGGCGATAGCAGGCCTTGGCGGGAGGCGTGGCGATAGCAGGCCTTGGAGTGGCAGGCGGCGTGTGCGATAGCAGGCCTTGGAACGGCAGGCGGCGTGACGATAGCAGGCCTTGGAACGGCAGGCGGGCGTGGCGATAGCAGGCCTTGGAGCGGCAGGCGTGACTATAGCAAGCCTTGGAGCGGCAGGCGTGGCGATGCAGGCCTTGGAGCGGCAGGCGTGACGGCAGGCCTTGGGCGGCAGGCGTGGCGATAGCAGGCCTTGGAGCGGCAGGCGTGATGATAGCAGGCCTTGGAGCGGCAGGCGTGACGATAGCAGGCCTTGGAGGGGCAGGCGTGGCGATAGCAGGCCTTGGAGCGGCAGGCGTGGCGATCGATAGCAGGCCTTGGAGCGGCAGGCGTGGCGATAGCAGGCCTTGGAGCAGCAGGCGTGGCGATAGCAGGCCTTGGAGGGCAGGCGTGGCGATAGCAGGCCTTGGAGCGGCAGGCGTGACGATAGCAGGCCTTGGAGCGGCAGGCGTGACGATAGCAGGCCTTGGAGGGGCAGGCGGCGTGACGATAGCAGGCCTTGGAGGGGCAGGCGTGACGATAGCAGGCCTTGGAGCGGCAGGCGTGGCGATGGCAGGCCTTGGGCGGCAGGCGTGATGATAGCAGGCCTTGAGGGGGCAGGCGGCGTGACTATAGCAGGCCTTGGAGCGGCAGGCGGCGTGTGCGATAGCAGGCCTTGGAGGGGCAGGCGGCGTGACGATAGCAGGCCTTGGAGCGGCAGGCGGCGTGACGATAGCAGGCCTTGGAGGGGCGTGGCGATAGCAGGCCTTGGAGGGCAGGCGGCGTGATCGATAGCAGGCCTTGGAGCGGCAGGCGTGACGATAGCAGGCCTTGGGCGGCAGGCGTGATGATAGCAGGCCTTGGAGGCAGGCGTGACTATAGCAGGCCTTGGAACGGCAGGCGGGGCGATGATAGCAGGCCTTGGGCGGCAGGCGTGATGATAGCAGGCCTTGGAGCGGCAGGCGTGACTATAGCAAGCCTTGGAGCGGCAGGCGTGGCGATAGCAGGCCTTGGGCGGCAGGCGTGCGATAGCAGGCCTTGGAGCGGCAGGCGTGGCGATAGCAGGCCTTGGAGGCAGGCGTGGCGATAGCAGGCCTTGGAGCGGCAGGCGTGGCGATAACAGGCCTTGGAGCGGCAGGCGTGGCGACGATAGCAGGCCTTGGAGGGCAGGCGGCAGTGGCGATAGCAGGCCTTGGAGCGGCAGGCGTGACGATAGCAGGCCTTGGAGCGGCAGGCGTGGCGATAGCAGGCCTTGGAGGCAGGCGTGGACGATAGCAGGCCTTGGAGCGGCAGGCGTGGCGATAGCATGCCTTGGAGCGACAGGCGTGGCGATAGCAGGCCTTGGGCGGCAGGCGTGGCGATAGCAGGCCTTGGGTGGCAGGCGTGGCGATAGCAGGCCTTGGAGGGGCAGGCGGCGTGACGATAGCAGGCCTTGGAGGGGCAGGCGGCGTGACGATAGCAGGCCTTGGAGCGGCAGGCGGCGTGACGATAGCAAGCCTTGAGCGGCAGGCATGAGCTGAGCAGGCCTAGAGGAAGTGTCATGCTCCTCCTCCACGACAGACTCCAAACAAAGACAGATTTGACTTGACAAAGCATGAACGGACTAGACTCACCAACAGCAGGTTACAACATTAATACACGAACAGGACAAAGACATGGCTACTTATAGCAAACAGAGTGGGTCACATGACATGAACAAACCAATGAGAACATGACACAATGAACATGACAACCAATCAGAACCTGACACATTGAACAAGGGAACCAATAGCATGAAGACATGAGGGAAAGGGAAGCAAGACACGAGAACCATGACCAATTTCAAAATAAAAGACATGAAAAACAAGAACATGAAACAGAACCCAAAACAGACCTTACAAAGTCACAAACTCAAACCAGAAAAAAAGAAATGATTGGACCGTAGTAGGGCTGCACGATATCTCCCATGCGATATCTAATGTGCATCTTGTCAGTGAACAACGGCTCTGTGTGGTAAATGCATTGCCATGTGAAATCATGCACGTGATGGAAATTACCGCTGATCACAGAACCGGCTTTACTGACAAGATGTGCATTAGATATCGCATGGGAGATATCATGCAGCCCTAGAACGTAGTAACCAGTTGTGTCTTTGAATGTACATTTGTGCTAATATTCATTATAGGTACATGACAGCGTCAAAATAGCTCTTCTCATGTCTGCTGTATTATTAAATCACATCTAGGCCATAGCAAACACCTACCACCAGAGGGGTATGTAGAACAAACAAGGGACGGTGAAGGAAAGCAGCAGCATTCTCCAGTCTCGCAAGAAGTATGCAGCCAGTGGAAGCATCATGTACCCGATGGAGAAGAACAGACACACGCCAAGAGTGGAGTAGAGGTCACGGACAGATGGACTCAGGATTTCCATTCCTAGGGGAAGAGTTTCTGAGTTATATTATGAGAATACTTTTAATGTAGATTCTGAGACAAAGGCATGCATCTGGAAAGCAACTTAACCTAAAAATGTGTTAGTAAAACTAATGTGCTGGCATTCAACATGCTTGATTTTAATAATATTCTGTATTTTTTTATGGAAGCTCATTTGTCACCGAATAGAAAAAAAAGAAGACTGTTTATGTTAATAAGTAAATAGAATTGCTTGATGTAAACTCACAATTGAGTGAGAATTGTGAGATAAAAAGTTATAATTAATTTTTTTTTTTTATTCCATGTCAGTAAAATCGAACATTTATATATACTGAGGGGGAGAAAATTATTTTGAGATTAAGTCACAGTTACCTTTTTAATTGTTTAATAATAAACTGTTTATGACTGAAGCCATAACACAACAGTGTATGAATAAGATGTGATAATTCAGTACTAATATAAAATACACATTAAAAGTGAGAGCACATCATAAATCATTACCTAACACAAACGCTGCCACGTAGTTTGAGATCTGGCCCATTCCAACAATGAAGAACAACAAACAAAAAATCCACCAAGATGGGGAGAAGACTTGGACGAAGGTGAATACCGTCTGAATCGCCATCGTAACAAACATCACTATTTTCCTGCCAAACCTAAAAATCAAGAAGAAACACGTTTATTTCAAATAGACATCTGGCGTTGTGTGGGGGTGCTCAAAAAAGTAAAGGAAACAATTCATCATCACAGTATAACACCAAGTCAGTGAAACGTCTATGTGACTATGTCCAGTCACGAAGCAGAAGTAATTATTATTACATTTATATAGGCACTCAAAGCACGTTACATGTGAGAGGGGATCTCCTGAACCAGCGCCAGGGATTGTGAATCTCTTTCTCCTGCTTTGGTGCAAATGAAAGTGACACTGCGGCACTGGAGAGGCACGAAAGGAATGGTTTAGCAGGTGATGGACCACAGACGACTACTCTCTCCTTATTCTTCATGACTGGTTTTAGGGTCTTTCTCGCTGCTTGTAACATGAGGCAGAACCTGCAGTCCATTCAGGTTGCACAGGTGCAATGGCACATCCATCCGTGCCGTCACAGGGAGGTTTGTCTCCCAGCACAGTCTCAAGAGCATGAGGAGAGGAGCTGGACAGGGCTGTAAAAGGACGATAACCCATCAGCAGCAGCAGTATCTGCTCCTTTGAGCGATGAGAAACAGCAGGAGCACGGACAGAGCCTATGAAATGAGCTGGTGTGCATATTTCTGACCAAACTGACTCCATGAGGCCGATGTCTTGTAAAAGGTTCTCTTTAGAAATCATATTTCATAATCAAAATTACATATTGGAAAAAAAATCCTATGGAAATATTTGCTTCATGTCTTACCGCATTTACTATATGTGGTAATATGCTGTACTATATATACTGAATATGCTAATTAGTCCCCGCCTCCACTCAATCACACTCCTTCACTCAGTTAACTAAGCAGTAAAAGCTACACAAAGGCAATCTTGGATAAACGATTATCGGAGAGTGAATCTATAAAAGCATGAATTCTAATTCTGAATGGTTTATAGTCTAGAAAGTATGCAAAGACCACGTTTATCATCACGAAAAGTTGTCACTCATTTTAGTTAATCTCAATCTCATTAAATTAGAATTTATTTTCTTTGTAATATAAAAAAAACACCAACTAATTGGCCTATTTTGTTTGTTAAACAGCTGAATAAAAGCAATATTTCTCTCGCAATCATACTGTAATATTGAATATCAGCATCCCTGTAGGTAAGGACAGACAGAAGAACCACACTCTTGCTCCATACAACGTTGCAGAGCCGCGGCTCATTGTAGCAGGAGTCACTGCACTGGTCACGTGAAGAGAGGCGCTTTCAGTGCGAGCGGTTCTGGAGTAGAGTCTGGTTTATACTCGCCTGTCAGCACGAGCGCGAACGCATGGCAAAAATGATGCGAATATTGAGGAAATGATAGCGGTTTTAATGCTAAAGTAGCCTAAAGTAAAAGTCAGTCTCTTAAAAACAGAGAAGGTGAACATGTTTAGTTTTTTTTTTTTTTTTTTTTGCTTATCTTTGCTGTTTTCCTCACGTTAAGGCTTTCTTTTATTTATTTATTTTTATTCCTCAGTGTTTGCTAAACGTTCTGTAATTTAATAATCCGTATATAATACTGCATGTGCTTCATCTTAATCGGTCTTGTTAATAAATTATGTAAGCTATGTCATTGTAGCAAAAATGTATAAATAATAATATAATTATGTGTTCGTGAGACCAAGTGAGAAAGTTAGAATGAGTCTAGAGCCCTGATTTGGAATTTACAATTAATGTAGGCCTGTTACATTATAATTTTTATTAGGCCTATTATTATTATGAAGTTACTTTTATTATTAAATTAAAAGTACAATTATTTGCCCCACAATAATTACCACATAACTGACGTGCTGCGAGGATAAGATTAGGCTATTTACTCCTCAATTATTTATTTTTTTATCTTTTAAAACAGGTCTATTAGGCTACCTACAATTAATTATGGTATTATAATTAAAATATTAACACTGCAGTAATCAATAAAAAAATCAATGAAATAAAAAGCTTTCATTTCAAACACCAACTTTCAAAAAGAACCTGTTTAACACGAAATATGTTTCTTCTCATTTTTTTCACTATGTACGGGCCACAATATAAATATTAAGGGAATAAATGAAAACAGTTATAGGATATACCGTTATCAGCATGTTGAAGTAGATTTGTCTCTGAGAGAATAAGCGGCGTCAGATAAAACTCTGTCATGTTATAGTGAACTGACTGAGATTAAGGCATAAATCTTATGCTAAGTTTGCATTGTGCAAACTCTGGTGCAAACCTGTGCTTGTGTGATATCCATTGGCTCGCCTTCATGGTTTAATACAGAAATATTTCCAACATTGTGACAAGACCAATTGCTACGCCCCTTGTATTGAAAACGTACCAAACGTGACACCACTGTCGTATCGAACCGAACCGTGAATTTTGTGAACCGTTACACCCCCTAATATATACGTGTGTGTGTGTGTGTGTGTGTGTGTATATATTGTGGCATCATGAGAGGTTGTGTCATAGAGGGAAGGTATGTCCCATCTAGATGGCTGCAGCAAATGGGGACTACAAACCAAGATGGCCACCTGGTCCTGAACTACAGTTACCATGTTCCTCAGCGGGGAGGCACAGCTGTTGGGAGTAAAGGAATAAAGCTAATGATTAGCTGGGAACAGAGGGACTTTGATTATTTTTGTGTGTGAATGTGGAGAGAAGCTGGATAAGGTTTTCCTCTGTTGTAATATTTGGCCTTTGGAGTTGATGATTAAAAAGACCTCAGCCTGGACTCAATTTGGGAAGCAACCCATGCTATGATGATGCCATACCTCTCACAATGCCACAAAATATATATATATATACGCTGACCAAAATTATAAACGCGACACTTTTGTTTTTGCTCCCATTTTTCATGAGCTGAACTCAAATATCTAAGACTTTTTCTATGTACACAAAAGACCTATTTCTCTCAAATATTGTTCACAAATCTGTCTAAATCTGTGTTAGGCAAAGCAAGGCAAGTTTATTTATATTGCACATTTCATACACAGTGGTAATTTAAAGTGCTTTACATAAAAGGAAGTGAAATAGACATTAAAAATAATAATAAAAACATGGAATTACAAAAACAAAACAAAAAATACAATCACAATAATAAAAACAAAATGATATAAAAATTGATTTTAAATTAATTTAACAGTTTAGAATAGAAAATGGTTATACACAGTGCAATCAGTTGGGACGTAGCACAGTGCTCATTCAACAAATGCACAGCTAAACAGATGAGTTTTGAGTCTGGTTTTAAATGTGGCTAATGTTTTAGCACATCTGATCTCTTCTGGAAGCTGGTTCCAGCTGCGGGCGGCAAAATAGCTAAAAGCGGACTCCCCTTGTTTTGTGTGAACCCTTGGTATTTCTAACTGACTCGATCCTAATGATCTGAGTGGTCTGTTAGGTTTATATTCAGTGAGCATATCTGCAATGTATTTAGGTCCTAGACCATTGAGTGATTTATAAACGAGTAAAAGTACTTTAAAATCAATCCTAAATGTAACTGAAGCCAGTGTAAGGACCTGAGGACTGGTGTGATATGCTCAGATGTTCTGGTTCTAGTCAGAATCCTGGCAGCAGTGTTCTGGATGAGCTGCAGCTGTCTAAAGGTTTTCTTTGGAAGGAGACCATTACAATAATCCACCCTGCTGGTGATAAAAGCATGAACAAGTTTCTCCAAATCTTGACTGGAAAGTGTTAGTGAGCACTTCTCCTTTGCCGAGATAATCCATCCACCTCACAGGTGTGGTATATCAAGATGCTGATTAGACAGCATGATTATTGCACAGGTGTAATAAAAGGCCACAATAAAAGGCCAATAAAAGGCCACTCTAAAATGTACAGTTTTATCACACAGCACAATTTCACAGATGTTGCAAGTTTTGATGGAGCGTGCGATTAGCATGCTGACTCCAGGAATGTCCAGCCCAGGACCTCCGCATCCAGCACCTCCAAGATCGACTGAGACCAGACACCCGGACAGCTGCTGCAACAATCGGTTTGCATCACCAAAGAATTTCTGCACAAACTGTCATAAACCGTCTCAGGGAAGCTCATCTGCATGCTCGTCATCCTCATCGGGGTCTCGACCTGACTGCAGTTTGTCGTCGTAACCGACTTGAGTGGGCAAATGCTCACATTCGATGGCGTCTGGCACTTTGGAGATGTGTTCCCTTCACGGATGAATCCCGGTTTTCACTGTACAGGGCAGATGGCAGACAGAGAGTATGGCGTTGTGTGGGTGAGCGGTTTGCTGATGTCAACGCTGTGGATCGAGTGGCCCATGGTGGTGGTGGGGTTATGGTATGGGCAGGTGTATGTTATGGACAACGAAAGCAGGTGAATTTTATTGATGGCATTTTGAATGCACAGAGATACCGTGACGAGATCCTGAGCCCCATTGTTGTGCCATTCATCCACGACCATCACCTCATGTTGCAGCATGATCCTGCCAACATCCAGCAACTTCACACAGCCATTGAAGAGGAGCGGACCAACATCCCACAGGCCACAATCAACAACCTGATCAACTCTATGCGAAGGAGATGTGTGTGTGTGTGTGTGTGTGTGTGTGTGTGTGTATGTATTTTCACATGTAGCTACTATATATATATTAACACTTTTTGGGAACATGTATGTTACATACACATATGTAAAAAAATCTGACAAATATATTGTGGAATATATATCCATATATTTATGTATGTGTCCCGTAACGAATGACTATACATATGTGTTTGTAACCCGAATTCCAGAAATGTTGGGACATTTTTTTTATTTTAATAAAATGAAAACTAAAAGACGTTCAAATCACATGAACCAATATTTTATTCACAATAGAACATAGATGACATAAATGTTTAAACAGAGATATTATACACTTTTATCCACTAAATGAGCTCATTTTAAATTTGATGAATGCTACAGGTCTCACAAAAGTTGGCACGGGGGCAACAAATGGCTGAAAAAGCAAGACATTTTGAAAAGATTCAACTGTGAGAACCTCTAGCAACGATGCCAAAAGGCTTTGCAAATCTCATCATCTACAGTACATAACATCATCAAAAGATTCAGAGAAACTGGAGAAATCTCTGAGCGTAAGGGACAAGGCCGAAGACCTTTATTGGATACCCGTGGTCTTCGGGCCCTCAGATGACACTGCATTACTCATCAGCATGATTCTGTCATTGACGTTGCTAAATGGGCCCAGGAATACTTCCAGAAACCACTGTCGGTAAACACAATCTGCCGTGCCATCTGCAGATACCAACTAAAGCTCTATCATGCAAAAAGGAAGCCACATGTGAACATGGTCCAGAAGCACCGTCGTGCTCTGTGAGTCAAGGCTCATTTAAAATGGACTGTTTCTCAGTGGAAAAGTGTTTTATGGTCAGACGAGTCCAAATTTGACATTCTTGTTTGAAATCACGGACGCCGTATCCTCCGGGCTAAAGAGGAGGGAGACCTTGCAGCGTGTCATCAGCGTTCAGTTCAAAAGCCAGCATCTCTGATGGTATGGGGGTGCATAAGTGCATACGGTATGGGGAGCTTGCATGTTTCGGAAGTCACTATGAATGCTGAAAGGTATATAAAGGTTTTAGAGCAACATATGCTCCCCTCCAGATGACGTGTATTTCAGCAGGACAATGCAAAACCACATACTGAAGCTATTACAACAGAATAGCTTCGTAATAGAAGAGTCCAGGTGCTGAATTGGCCTGCAGTCCAGATCTTTCACCTATAGAGATCATTTAGCGCATCATTAAATGAAAAATACGTCAAAGACGATCACAAACTCTTCAGCAGCTGGAAACCTATATCAGACAAGAATGGACCAAATTCCAACACCAGAACGGCAGAAACTCATGACCTCGATGCTGAGACATCTTCCAACTGTTTTGAAAAGAAGAGGAGATGCTACACCATGGTAAACATGCCCCCCGTCCCAACTATTTTGAGACCTGTAGCAGGCATCAAATTTGAAATGAGCTAATTTTGTGCACAAAATGTTAAAATCTCTCAGTTTTGTTTGATTTGTTATGTTATCCATATTCTATTGTGAATAAAATATTGGCTTGTATGATTGTAAAGTCTTTTAGTTTTTATTTTATTCAAATAAATGTCCCAACATTTCTGGAATTTGGATTGTATATATATTAATACATAGTAAATATAATATTGTTAATATATACTAAATGTATGTGAAAATACATATATATATATATATATATATATATATATATACTTGCTACGTGTACTGCTTGTCACAGCACTTTCATATTATTGTTGGTTTGATTGCTATTGTCCTCATTTAAGTCGCTTTGAGTAAAAGTGTCTGCTGAATGATTAAATGTGGACGTTAATTTGCCCGAATATGTATAGAATTGGGGACCTTTGTAGGCATATTTGGAATGTATTTTTGAGACATTTAATTTTATATGAAAACCAATGTGTTAATAAAAGGAAAAAGTGTTTCAATAAAGCTACATAGTACTGTATTGTTTCTGTCTTATTGCTAAATATATATTTTATATGTATCTGTATATTGTTCATGCATGTATTGCAGAATATTGGAAAATATAAGCACTAGAGTCCCATATATCAAAATATATTATTTCATATATCACATTATATCTTCCACTATATTCACATATATTTTTGTTTCTGGTGAGATGGGCTCTGGCTCTGGTGTTACCGGCGGCTGTGATATGTTGTCCTGGCTTCCCTGGCTGTTCTCGAGAAGTTCGTCCTTGGGTGCTGAGTCTTGGAGCTGTTATAGTACGTCACAATATGTTTGTGGTATAGTTTCCATGAGCAGGGTTTGTTATGACTGGATGGCGTTATCAGTGTCCTTGTGGGATTCTTCAACCACATGATGACTCAGAAGCTGATATGAAGACCTGTGGTCACTCAAACTTTTTCAATGTGTGTTTGTGCCATTCAGATTGAGTGGATTGGCACACACCACTGAGGGATGATGGAGGAAGAAGATATTGTCTTTTAGCACTCTTGAACCAAGTTTGTTTGTTGTTGTCTATGGCCTCAGAAAAGATTGAAATTGTTGATAAAGTTGACTCCTTTTATACTGCAGGTTCTTTTTAGCCATGTGTAAAGAGGATATAACACACAGTTTCGGCCAATCTCATGTTAATCTTGAGAACCTATAGTGTAGTTGTAGCAAAGTTCGTAGGAAGGAAGGAAGCGGACAGGTTGGCTCGTGAAGACTCAGGTATTTTTATTTAAGGCAGATAAACTCACACAGGTGCGCACTCCGCGTCACCCGGAAACATCAACTCTCTCGTCTCCTCGCGATCACTCTCTGCATTCGCTCCGACTGTTTCTCTGACAGCTCTGCGCCCGAGTCTTCACTCTGTCTCTCTCTTCTGAACTGCCGTTCCCACGGCGGCTTTATCCGTCTCCACGCCAATTACTGCAATCAGACACAGGTGATCCTCATTTTGCACTTGACCCACTTACTTACCGCTGTCTCCTGAGTCTTTCTCCCGCTGCAGACTTCGCTGAACCACGCCCCTCGCCACATACCCCCACCGCCCGACTCAGGCCGGAAGCCCGGCCTGCAGCCCCCATTTCTGGAGAGGAAGTCGGCTACAGTCATCTGCGTCCCCGGCCTGTGGATCACCTTGAATTTGAAGGGCTGTAATGCCAGATACCAACGGGTGATCCGCTGGTATCCTTCATGCGGTGGAGCCACTGCAAGGGGCGTGGTCCAACAGAGGGTGAATTCCGCCCCAGGAGATAATAGCGAGAGGGTGAGGACCGCCCACCGGATCGCCAAACACTCTTCTCAATGGTGCTGTACATCGCTCTCTCTTAGAGAGCTTCCGACTGATGTACAGCACCGGCGCCTCACCCCTATCTCCTGGGTCAGGACAGCTCCAGCCCCCGTCCGACGCGTCCGCCTGCAGCAAGAAGGGGAGAGAAAAGTCAGGAGAGTGTAATAGCCCGCCACACAGAGCAGCCTTACCTGGGTGAAAAGCCTCATGGCACCGCTCCGTCCACGGGACCGTATCTGGGACCTCCTTTAGTGAGGTCAGTCAGCCGGGCTGGTGAGCTCCGAATAGTCAGGAACAAACCTCCTGTAATACCCCGCCAGCCCCAGGAACTGCCTCACCTTTGGTCTTAGGTCTCGGGCAGGCCGCAATGGCTGCCGTCTTATCAATTTGGGACGACCTGTCCGTGACCGTGGAAACCCAGATAACGCACTCCACCCGCCCAATCGCACACTTCTTTGGCCGTTAGTCCCGCCCTCCTCAGCGCTCTCAGCACCTCCGCAGGTGCTATGTGCCGCTGCCAGTCCTGACTGTAGATGATGATGTCATCCAGGTAGGCGCAGGCGTATGCGTGTGCGGTCGGGAGGATTTTGTCCATGAGGCGCTGAAAGGTAGCATGGCGCACCAACAACCCAAACGGAAGCGTGACAAATTGGAAGAGCCACCAGCAATCAAACGGCGTTGTGAAGGCTTTCTTTGGATAACGGTGATAAGGGATCTGCCAATATCCTTTCGTTAAGTCCAGCGTCGAATAAAACGAGCGGTACCCAGCCGATCAAGCAACTCGTCAACCAGCGGCATTGGATAGGCGCCGAATTTCGACACCGCATTCACCTTGCGATAATCCACGCAGAATCGGACCGAGCCGCCTGTTTTCGTACCAAAACGATCGGGCTCGCCCAGTCACTGCGGGACTCTTCTATTACTCCCATCTCTAGCATCGCCTAATTCTGACTGGACCACCTTTTTCTTGTGCTCCGATGCAAACGACACGGCCGGCTGCGCACTACCACGCCCGCTCGGTCTCAATATGGTGTTGAATAAGGTTGGTTCGACCGGGCCGGGCGAGAACACGTCCGCAAATTCTCTGCAACCGGGCTACATCGGTGAGCTGGGAGGGTGAGAGGTGATCCCTCGGGCCAGAGTGAGTGATGGAACTTTCAGGCTCGCCTGGCCCGAGATCTTCCTCGTTACCTACTACCGCCGCCAGCATCACCGGCTCGACTGCTCCATTTTTTAAGGAGGTTGAGGTGATAAATCTGACGTGCCCCGCCTCCGATCCGCTCGAACCACCTCATAATTGAGATCCCTACCTGCCGTGGTGACCTCAAACGGTCCTTGCCACTTGGCGAGTAATTTGGAGCTAGAGGTAGGGAGTAACACAAGTACTTTATCTCCCGGCGTGAAATTGCGTAATCTGGCCCCCCGATTGTATAGCCGGCTTTGCTTGTCCTGGGCCTGTAACAAATTCTCCATGGAGAGCTGCCCCAACGTGTGGAGTTTTGTTCTCAGGTCCAGCACATGCTGAATTTCATTTTACTCTCCAGGTCCCTCCTCCCAAGTCTCCCTCAGGACGCGTCCAAAACCAGCGGGGCTGGCGGCCGTACAGGAGCTCGAAGGGGGAAAACCCCGTGGAGGCTTGCGGGACCTCGCGCACAGCGAACAAAAGGGGTTCCAGCCATTTGTCCCAATTTTTGGCGTCTTCGTGAACGAACTTTCGAATCATGGTTTTCAACGTACGATTAAACCGTTCCACCAGGCCGTCCGTTTGTGGGTGATAGACGCTGGTGCGAATCGATTTAATTCCCAATAACTCATAAAGTTCGCGAATGGTTCGTGACATAAACGCGTGCCTGATCGGTGAGAATCTCTTTCGGGATTCCCACCCGGGAGATCATACTAAACAGAGCCTCCGCTACACTCTTTGCGGAAATGTTGCGGAGCGCTACTGCCTCCGGGTATCGGGTTGCATAATCCACTAGAACCAATGCAAACCGATGCCCTCGTGCTGACCGTTCCAATGGCCCGATGAGGTCCATACCAATTCTTCGAAGGGGACCTGCATTAGCGGAAGGGCGCAAAGGCGCTTTTGGGAGGCCGGGGATTCACTAACTGACATTCACGACAAGCCGCACACCACCGGCGTACATTCGTGAATGCCCGGCCAAAACGGGCCATTAAACGGTTCCGTGTTGCTGCTTGACCCAGATGCCCTGCCATAGATTACAGTGAGCCGCCTGGAAAAGCATTTCCCGGCTTTTGGTACCAACAACTGGGTTGTATCTTGTTTTGACTGAGCGTCCTGCGTCACTCGATACAACCTATCTTTTAATATAAAATAGGGATAGGAAGGGGCCGTGCGGACTGGAGAGGCCGGCCGTCAATGGAACGGACCTGGTCGAACGCTTTTCAGCGACTCGTCCTGGGACTGCTCCAGGGAAAATCATCACGCTCCGTGAGGATTAGCCTCTCGACCGCGCCTCCGTTCCCCTGGTGCCGCCTCAGCGGTCCTGGCTCAGCCTCTCCGCTCGACGGCCGCCTCCCTCCGGCTTCTCTTTTCCGCAGGAGGCATCCACACATAAAACTCCCAATAAAATTTAAACGCTGGCCAATTGGTTCCCAAAATCAGCGGATGCCGGAGGCGGGGTTAACTGCCACCTCCACCTTATGCTTTTGTCCCCGAAATTGGATGGTTAACAGCACTACTGGGTATGTCACCACATTCCCATGTACACACCTCACCCGAACCATGCAGCTCTTATCCAATGCCTCGGGCTGAATTAGGCTTTGATGGATCGAGGTCTGGTTACATCCTGAATCCACCAAAGCCCAATAAGTACCCCCCCTAATACTCACAGGTATTTGGTACCCGCCAGCTTGATCGGGGGCAGCCTGTGGGGGGTCCCCGCAACGCCAACAGGCCGGCCCAGGCTTCCCCGCCACCCTAGTGGCGGGAAGTGGGACAAGGAATTGGCGTGGAGACCCCGGAGGAACGGGAATGAGCGCGGAGCTCGGGCTGGCTGACCCCGCCTCCCTGGCGTGGGCTCTCCCGCCGCCGACTCCGTGCCGGTCCTCCTCCATCGAGGCTGGGCTCGAGGAACCACGCCGCACGGGACCTGGGAAGGAAAATAGGGGGAGACACAGAAGGGGAAGAGAGAGAGAGAGAGACGGATGGTAGGGTTTCGCCAACCCCATGGCACGCCACCATCTGGTCCTCGGCGAGTTGGATGGCCAGATCCAGCGACGCCGGGCGGTGGCACTGGACCCACTGCGCGGTCGCCTTAGGGAGCCGCAATAAACTGCTCCAGCACCACCTGGTCGATGACATGGTCGACGCCGCCTTCCCCGGCCAACAGCCATCTGCGGCAGGCGTCCCGGAGCTGGTGAGCCATCACGAAGGGCCGGCCGTTCTCCCCCAGCTCCAGTGAACGAAAGCGCTGGCGGTGCTGCTCGGGGCTCCGGCCGACCCGCTGGAGGATGGCTCGTTTCAGGTCGTCGTAGACCAGGAGGTTCTGGACTGGCAGCTGCTGCGCGCCAACTGCGCCTCCCGGTTAGCAGGGGATGAGGCGCACTGGCCAGTCCGTGTGTGGCCACCCACATGCCGCCGCGGTCTTTTTCAAACAGGTCGAGGAACGCCCGGGTCATCCTGCGGCCCCATCTTCTGTACCGGCATGTGGGTGGGCGGGCCGGGACCGTTGGATTCTCACCGGCCCGAACCTCCCGGTCCATCCAGCTCCAGAACAGCTCGCGGTCCTCCCGCTGGTTCTGGACGAGGGCACAGAATCTCCTCTCCTGGTCTGCCCTCATGTCCATCAGCGCTTTGTGATGTTCTTGGTGGAGTCCCGCGGCGACTGGATGACATCCGCAAATGGCGATCCCGATGGTGAGGACATGATGGCAGCGGCGTTCGGCTTCCTTCCCGGGTTTCGCAACCAGTGTAGCAAAGTTCGTGGGAAGGAAGGAAGCGGACAGGGTTGGCTCGTGAAGACTCAGGTATTTTATTTAAGGCAGATAAACTCACACAGGTGCGCACTCTGCGCCACCCGGAAACATCAACTCTCTCGTTCGTCTCCGCGATCACTCTCTGCATCTGCTCCGACTGTTTCTCTCTGACAGCTCTGCGCCCGAGTCTTCACTCTGTCTCTCTCTCTGAACTGCCGTTCCACGGCGGCTTTTATCCGGTCTCCACGCCCAATTACTGCAATCAGACACAGGTGATCCTCATTTTGCACTTGACCCACTTACTTACCGCTGTCTCCTGAGTCTTTCTCCCGCTGCAGACTTCGCTGAACCACGCCCCCCTCGCCACAGTAGTATTGAATCATTCACATCTCTGAAGAGTCTTCAGTTTAATCAGGTTTATAAAATAAAACACAGCATACGATTCTCTCCGAAAACAGGCGAGCTCCTGGAGGCAATCCGAAGATTCGTGAGCACTTTCGGGCCGATTGGCAACAATTACAGATATTTGATGCAGTTTTACAGCAGCTCCTAGTCATGACGGGGATCTTTATTACTGGGACTGCTCCGTCTTTTACTATCAAACAATGTGCAAATCCAGTGTCAGAATGTACCTTGTTATAAAATATTCATCACAGAAATTACGGGAACAAACAAACACGCTTGTGAAACTACATTGCTGTCCCAGAAAAACAAACTGCATCCACTGTTCACATAACACTTCTCGTAAAGAGTGGGGGTGTAACCCCGGTGTCCTGGCCAAATTCCCACCACTGGCCCTTGTCAATCATGGCCTCCTAATAATCCCCATACACTTGATTGGCTCTATGACTCTCTCCTCTCCACCTGTAGCTGGTGTGTGGTGAGCGCATACACTTGATTGGCTCTATGACTTTCTCTCCTCTCCACCTGTAGCTGGTGTGTGGTGAGCACATACACTTGATTGGCTCTATGACTTTCTCTCCTCTCCACCTGTAGCTGGTGTGTGGTGAGCGCATACACTTGATTGGCTCTATGACTCTCTCCTCTCCACCTGTAGCTGGTGTGTGGTGAGCGCATACACTTGATTGTCTCTATGACTCTCTCTCCTCTCCACCTGTAGCTGGTGTGTGGTGAGCGCATACACTTGATTGTCTCTATGTCTCTCTCTCCTCTCCACCTGTAGCTGGTGTGGTGAGTGCATACACTTGATTGTCTCTATGTCTCTCTCTCCTCTCCACCTGTAGCTGGTGTGTGGTGAGAGCATACACTTGATCGTCTCTATGACTCTCTCTCCTCTCCACCTGTAGCTGGTGTGTGGTGAGCGCATACACTTGATCGTCTATGACTCTCTCTCCTCCACCTGTAGCTGGTGTGTGGTGAGAGCATACACTTGATTGACTCTATGTCTCTCTCTCCTCTCCACCTGTAGCTGGTGTGTGGTGAGAGCATACACTTGATCGTCTCTATGACTCTCTCTCCTCTCCACCTGTAGCTGGTGTGTTGTCCTGTGGCAGCCGTCGCATCATCCATGTGGATGCTGCACACTGGTGGTGGTTGAGGAGAGACCCCCGCATGATTGTAAAGCGCTTTCGATGTACAGCAATACACAATATAGCGCTAAATAAGTGCGTAATTCATTTATTCATTCATTCATAACACTAATTAAGGTTAGATTTTCCTCACATTAAAAACACATCTTAAAAGACTTGAAAGCAAGTACTGTTGCACTGCCGATGACCATCAGGTCATTCCGTACCATTAATGAAACGCATTGAGCGGCGCACATAACAATCCAACTCTTAACGGTGTAAACAACTCAGAACGCATGAAATGGTATTGTATCCCTCTTTAAGCGCAGCATATTGCAACGACAAGCGCATGCCAGTCACACAGAGAGTACCACACATTGCCAACTAAATGAGCCTAAGCCATAGCAACACGCATGTTGCCAATAACCTGAGAGCATTAAAATTAACTTAGCTTGTGAAGACGTTCGAGAGAGTGAAAGATAGCAGCTGTGGCGAGGATGCTTGATCTGATATCCTTCTTGGGGATGAAGTTCCCATTTGGACTTGTTCTTTAGTCGGTCACATAACTCGTGGAGTCCATCTAGTAATGCGTGAAGTAATGCTAAATCAGTCACTTCAGAATCAGGCAGCTTATATATTCATTGGCATTCTGTGTCCCACTACATGTGTCCCAATTCCACTGTGTCCCACTACATCACTACATGTGTCCAATTCAATCCTTCAAAGGCTGAATTTGAAGACTGATTGAATCACCATGGCTAACCCAGTTCAAAGACTCCTTCAAATGTGGCCTTAAAATAAATCCTTCCTTTCTTAGACAAAGAAGGATACAACAACTCGATAATTCACAACCCAGACAATCCTGAGACTCACTGCACGCTGAAGGACAACAAGATTATTTGATAGAAAATGCTGGACTACAGTACTGTAAGTATTGGGTTTCAACTTCCTGAAATCTATGTGCTTTGAAAGATGCAGCCTTTGAATTTGGACACTGTATTCTGCTCATACATCATATGAGATTAAACTCCTATTAGACAACTGAAATATTTGTCGCTCATTTTTTTATCATCAGTGTTGTTGATGATGTCAACTGTTTGTTTCAGCTCTACCAGTGATCTAAAAACACAATCAGCATGTAATTATAATATTCATATTGTGATGTTTTTAACCTGTCCGACATCTGTCCAGAGATCACAGAGCCAGTCAAAACACCACAGAAGAAGATTGAGGAGGTCAGCGGAGCCCTCCAGTCATCTGCACACACCAGATCCCACTGTGATTGAACAAACAATACACATTTAACATGATTATATTCATTTGCAGAAGGAAAATACATTTTAAACTAAGTTACTAGAAGTTACACATCTAATTCCCTAAATAGAATAGTTTAATTGTTTTGGCTCTTTTGTTCCTAATTACATACAGAAGAAATTAAGCCAAGACTATTTCTTATATGGGGACTATTCTGTTGAAATATCAGTTACGCAAATGTTATTTATTCATAATTATTATCTTTTTTTTTTACAGTCAGTCTCTCCAGGATTTCACAAGTTTTTTCACAATCAAAATGATTTTGTAGTCCTGATTTTTTTCATTAAAGAGGTTTTTTAAAGTAATCATAAAGGCACATTTACAATAATGTATATTATGCTAAATGCAAAATAGTCATACATGACACAAAAAACAAACAAAATAAATAAAGCTTATTTATTTTGAAAAGAAACATGACAACAGGACAAATTAAGATACAGAAACAAACAGTGCTTAATTTAGGAACTTTATCATTTTTGCTGCTACTGTTCCATTAGCATTAACGACACTACAGTAATGTGTGGATCCACTACTGACACATGGCCCAAGCTGTTTTTCACAGAACTTTTGTATATAACCAATATATATAACCAATTGTGTTTACATGAATACTCGCCAAGATCCATATTTAGGTAAGCGCATATGCATAGGTGACACGGGTACTAAGCAGAAATGCACAATCAGTCCGACTGACTGAATTGAGTTCTCTTTTGTGGTATACTGCACTTTTAATAACTCATTTATTACTAACCAGCATGTGGTTGTCCCGCACCGTAACATATCCACCGGGGGTCGTCCTGGAGGCTTGGTACCTGACAGAGACACGGGAGGCCTCCAGGACGGAGGGTGGCCATGAGGGAGCAGACAGTACAGAGAGCCATGGCGGATCAGGGGACTCTGGGGCTGCTCACGAGTGGCCAAATTTGCAATACCTCTCCTGGCCTAGCGGGGGCCGTAGGGAGCAGTTATGAAGATTACAGCGTGACGAAGGACACAGAAGAAAAACTCACAGAAGCACAGTGGAAAGGCTAGCCGTGACCAAGTATTGCGTAAGCTACCGTTTGGGAAGCCGGACAGCATCTAAGCTTATTCCGGAGGTGTGTGAAGCCATATGTTATTCTTCGGCTACCTTATGAATCGATACCCCCCACGGCAGTGTTTCCACCTTGTGGATAAACTAATTACTGCAGGAGAGTTTAATGCGCATGTGCTACCTGCGCGTACAAAGTGCGAGCGGTTACAAAAATCCAGGGGTGCGCGTACAGTACGCGCTACTATTCTGATGACAAAATTCGCGTCGCGTGCACTATACGCTGTCCCTCGCGTACGCGTACAAAGTGAAGTATACTTTGGCCTGTAGGGTGCTATTTGGGACAGGGCCTATGTTGAAAAGCGAATGTTTTGGAAAGTGCCAAGCCATGTTTTTGTGCCATCTAGTGGTTTAGAGGAAAATAATATCAAAGGCACCTTTTACCCCATTGAAGTATAACCTGACGCAAATCTGAATTTTCATCAGCTGTTACTCCAGTTTTCAGAGTCATATGATCCTTCAGAAATATATTAGTATATCTAATATATTAGTTTGCATCACTGAAATAAATTACATTTAAAAAAACATTTTGCAGTGTGTTTTGAATGGCACATATATATATATATATGTATATATATAGCTGTATATATATATATATATATATACTGTATATATATATATTTTTTTAGATCTATATCTAAATAAAAATAGACTATAGAAATACAGTATATGATCCAACTAGTAACTAACTACTGATACTTAAGTATTTATTCAAACTATTACTTTTACTAGAGTAAATGTTTGTATAAGTACTTTTACTTTTGTACAGTTTTTACACTTTAGCCTACCTCTGAAACGACCGTGGAGATGTATGTCCCTTGATCATACTCCCAGCCGTCCACGCAGTCTTCTCGGGGAATAGCCGAGACATTCACATCCACCCACGGGAGCAGACCTCGGTCCGAATAGCTTCTCACGATGTCAATTCGGTGTCTTGAACATTGGCTGAACCGAGAGTCCTCCTCGTCGAGAGGAATAGACGCGTTTCTCCATTCCTCCGTGATGTTCAGAGCTGCGGGGATGAGACAGTGATGAGCAGGTGTATCGCCCATGAAAACCATGGATAACCCCGTGAAGCCGTTGGGAATAATGCTCAAACACAAAAGAATAAACACGGTCCTCTGAAAGGGTCCCCATTCTCCCAGGAACGCGGTGCGCTCGTCGTAGTCTGGGCAGCTCATGTTAGTCGCAGCGCTCGAGCGATACAAGCGTGAGAGTGAAGCGCGCTCAGCTGTGCGTGTGTTCAGACACTGATGGGAGGAGAAGCTCAGCTCGGACCTTTCACTAGTTTGAGAGTGAAGTGCGCTCAGCTGTGTGTCTCTCTCTGTGTGTGTCTCCAGACACTGATGGGAGGAGAAGCTCAGCTCAGACCATTGACTAGTTTAGCCACATTTCACATTAGATGTATTTAATGCACCTCAGATGTGCATAACTGCATAAATAATGGCATTAAATTAATGTTTTAGAGGACACCTGTTATGCAAAATTCACTTACATGTTGTTTGGACATAAATGTTGGCATTAATAGGTACTGAATGACTTCTGATTTTTTAAAGTAGACTTTTATGTGATAAAAGTCAATATTAGTCGCTGATGACATCATTAATGTACAAATAAGTGATAAACACCTTGTGCACAGCATATGACACACTGCACACGTGGCTATTGCACCTATTACAGCTTATTTTTATCAGTTCTTTAGTCTTTGTGTCGTTATATTTCTCACCTGCTCGTTCTATATCAGATACAGATAAGCAGTACAGTAAAGATTACATTCATATGAATGCATGCATTAGTGAGAGCGGTTGCACCTGCAGCGTCTCTCTACTAGTAGTGAAGCTGTGGGATTTAGTTATTAAGAAATACATGCTTGAACTTTTCAGTTTTTAAGCTATTTTACCCAGAAATCACACAATTAATTTCTGTGCTGAATGATTGTGTGCGCTTGATGTATTATACGTGCTACTGTCTGTAGCTATGTGTGTGCGTTACAGAGCAGCAGTGCATTAGATTAGAACCTGATTAACTTACCTGTACAATAAGTGTTTAAAACCTGCATTCTGCCGTTCAATTTCCAGCATCCAGTAATATAATCACACGTCTTGTGGCGCTATCTATAGCGGAGTATGTTGTTTCTGATGAGTGAGTATATTGTTTCTTTTTTTTCCTTAGGATAATTTAACATGGTTTTACTATAGTCTAACCATACTTTCTTTAACCTGGCTTACAAATAACACACTTCAAATCCATTAAAGGATTGTTAGGCTGCATTAATTAGGTCAACCGGAACTGGGAACACTCCCATAAGACCCAAATATACTTGTTACATCGTAAGAAGAATGGCATCTACGCTAATATTAGTCTGTTTCTTATTCTGAGGCCACTGTAGCCACCCGATCCGGTCCTTATCCAGATCAGATGATGGATCAGCAACTAGACACGACCTCTACAGTAAGGTGGCCATTTCCATAACACCAAAAAGAAGGACACTTTGCGGCATTTAGTGAGGCAAGAATAATTGCATATATATTGAATAATTGTGTACTCGCAAATACAATACATTTTAGTCCATCATATCGATGGTATCATGATATAATGATTCTGAAATAGCCTACTCTATTCATTGACAGACAATATATATTGATGTAGATATGTGAAACAGAAGAGGCAAAAAAGTGTTCACATTATTTGTATTTATTCACGACATTGTGATGTCTGTTTCAAAAACTGACCACTGAGATGAACCTGTCTTGCAAAATGCACAGGGCCTGAAAACATAACATCTCTGGACTTCTGGAAATAATAGAAATACATAAATAAACAAATAATCTGACACAGTGCCTGAAAACATAACATCTCTGGACTTCTGGAAATAATAGAAATACATAAATAAATAAATAATCTGGCACAGTGCCTGAAAACATAACATCTCTGGACTTCTGTAAATAATAGAAATACATAAATAAAAAAATAATCTGGCACAGTGCCTGAAAACATAACATTTCTGGACTTCTGGAAATAATAGAAATACATAAATAAATAAATAATCTGGCACAGTGCCTGAAAACATAACATCTCTGGACTTCTGTAAATAATAGAAATACATAAATAAATAAATAATCTGGCACAGTGCCTGAAAACATAACATTTCTGGACTTCTGGAAATAATAGAAATACATAAATAAACAAATAATCTGGCACAGTGCCTGAAAACATAACATCTCTGGACTTCTGGAAATAATAGAAATACATAAATAAACAAATAATCTGGCACAGTGCCTGAAAACATAACATCTCTGGACTTCTGGAAATAATAGAAATACATAAATAAACAAATAATCTGGTACAGTGCCAGAAAACATAACATTTCTGGACTTCTGGAAATAATAGAAATACATAAATAAACAAATAATCTGGCACAGTGCCTGAAAACATAACATTTCTGGACTTCTGGAAATAATAGAAATACATAAATAAACAAATAATCTGGCACAGTGCCTGAAAACATAACATCTCTGGACTTCTGGAAATAATAGAAATACATAAATAAACAAATAATCTGGCACAGTGCCTGAAAACATAACATCTCTGGACTTCTGGAAATAATAGAAATACATAAATAAATAAATAATCTGGCACAGTGCCTGAAAACATAACATCTCTGGACTTCTGTAAATAATAGAAATACATAAATAAAAATAATCTGGCACAGTGCCTGAAAACATAACATTTCTGGACATCTGGAAATAATAGAAATACATAAATAAACAAATAATCTGACACAATGACTGAAAACATAACATCTCTGGACTTCTGGAAATAATAGAAATACATAAATAAACAAATAATCTGACACAATGACTGAAAACATAACATCTCTGGACTTCTGGAAATAATAGAAATACATAAATAAACTAATAATCTGGCACAGTGCCTGAAAACATAACATCTCTGGACTTCTGGAAATAATAGAAATACATAAATAAACTAATAATCTGACACAATGACTGAAAACATAACATCTCTGGACTTCTGAAATAATAGAAATACATAAATAAACAAATAATCTGGCACAGGGTCTGAAAACATAACATTTCTGGACTCCTGGAAATAATAGAAATACATAAATAAACTAATAATCTGACACAGTGCCTGAAAACGTAAAATTTCTGGACTTCTGGAAATAATAGAAATACATAAATAAACAAATAATCTGGCACAGTGCCTGAAAACATAACATCTCTGGACTTCTGGAAATAATAGAAATACATAAATAAATAAATAATCTGGCACAGTGCCTGAAAACATAACATCTCTGGACTTCTGTAAATAATAGAAATACATAAATAAAAAAATAATCTGGCACAGTGCCTGAAAACATAACATTTCTGGACATCTGGAAATAATAGAAATACATAAATAAACAAATAATCTGACACAATGACTGAAAACATAACATCTCTGGACTTCTGGAAATAATAGAAATACATAAATAAACAAATAATCTGACACAATGACTGAAAACATAACATCTCTGGACTTCTGGAAATAATAGAAATACATAAATAAACAAATAATCTGGACACAATGACTGAAAACATAACATCTCTGGACTTCTGGAAATAATAGAAATACATAAATAAACTAATAATCTGACACAATGACTGAAAACATAACATCTCTGGACTTCTGGAAATAATAGAAATACATAAATAAACAAATAATCTGGCACAGGGTCTGAAAACATAACATTTCTGGACTCCTGGAAATAATAGAAATACATAAATAAACTAATAATCTGACACAGTGCCTGAAAACGTAAAATTTCTGGACTTCTGGAAATAATAGAAATACATAAATAAACAAATAATCTGGCACAGTGCCTGAAAACATAACATCTCTGGACTTCTGGAAATAATAGAAATACATAAATAAACAAATAATCTGACACAGTGCCTGAAAACATAACATTTCTGGACTTCTGGAAATAATAGAAATACATAAATAAACAAATAATCTGGCACAGTGCCTGAAAACATAACATCTCTGGACTTCTGTAAATAATAGAAATACATAAATAAACAAATAATCTGGCACAGTGCCTGAAAACATAACATTTCTGGACTCCTGGAAATAATAGAAATACATAAATAAACAAATAATCTGGCACAGTGCCTGAAAACATAACATTTCTGGACATCTGGAAATAATAGAAATACATAAATAAACAAATAATCTGGCACAGTGCCAGAAAACATAACATTTCTGGACTTCTGGAAATAATAGAAATACATAAATAAACAAATAATCTGGCACAGTGCCTGAAAACATAACATTTCTGGACTTCTGGAAATAATAGAAATACATAAATAAACAAAAAATCTGGCACAGTGCCTGAAAACATAACATTTCTGGACTCCTGGAAATAATAGAAATACATAAATAAACAAAAAATCTGACACAGTGCCTGAAAACATAACATTTCTGGACTTCTGGAAATAATAGAAATACATAAATAAACAAATAATCTGGCAAAGTGCCTGAAAACGTAACATTTCTGGACTTCTGGAAATAATAGAAATACATAAATAAACAAATAATCTGGCACAGTGCCTGAAAACATAATATCTCTGGACTCCTGGAAATAATAGAAATACATAAATAAACAAATAATCTGGCACAGTGCCTGAAAACATAACATCTCTGGACTCCTGGAAATAATAGAAATACATAAATAAACAAATAATCTGACACAGTGCCTGAAAACATAACATCTCTGGACTTCTGGAAATAATAGAAATACATAAATAAACAAATAATCTGACACAGTGCCTGAAAACGTAACATTTCTGGACTTCTGGAAATAATAGAAATACATAAATAAACAAATAATCTGGCACAGTGCCTGAAAACATAATATCTCTGGACTCCTGGAAATAATAGAAATACATAAATACACTTCACAGTGACACTTCTGCTTTTTGATATAAATTAGTGCTCTTTTGTCTGGATTAAATGGGTCTGATGTTTGGGATGTTAACGTTATGATTTGACGTAGCCAGCATGTGGAGGCTTGTTTACGTTTTTAACCAATGATATATCAGATATTAATTTGACACCACTTTCAGCCAATCATTGGTTTGACCAGAGATCTTACAACATTAGATGCTATCCTGCTGGGTCGCAATAAAGATTTTAAAAAAGCGGGTTTTTTTAGACCGATTCAGCGCAACTCCAAAAAGGAGGACAAATGAGTGTCCGGCTTGATGGTGTGCCGGACAGGGGGCTTAAAATCCGGACTGTCCGGCCAAAATCCGGACGTATGGCCACCCTACTCTACAGCCCTGAACGTCAGCGGAGACCAGGACTCCTAGATGAGCCCCAGAGACAGATCCCCAGTGAACACCTCGCCACCTAGACGGCCATTGGGACAAGACCACGGGAACCAAATTAGTCCTCTGCACAATCTGACTTTGCTGCAGTTGGAATTGAACTTCTTGTTTTGTCTGGCCAGAGGAGAACTGGCCAATAATGAAATTCCTGATTGACCATCAATGACCATGGTTTTGGGGCAGACGGAGCACAGTGTTGCTACAAATACCATTGTTGTATATGGTGGTTGTGGTGAGTATTTATTTTAAGTAGGCTATATCTTTTATTATTTTCCTATGGGTTATGCATGTGTGCTACTGGTATTGTACTCAGCACTATATATGCTAACAATCATTTACTTTTTCTTAGGAATGTGACTGTATTACCGGTTCTATACAGGGCCCGAGGGCCGTATTAATCATTGGGCTAGGCGGGGCTGAAGCCCCGGGGCCCGAGCAAGGAGGGGGCCCATGATTGGCTGTGGGGTAGATTGACTGTTAATTAGTTGAGCTTGTCCGTAAATTCCACGCATTGCCATTTCAGATTGAAACGTGAAGTCTGAATTTGGTTTACCAATCAAATGCATTTATTCTATATTTGACTTTTGAACCATATGTGCTTGTATCTATCAGGTGATCGCTGCTCCGTAGCCTATGTCTGCACCCCCCGCTCTCTCTCGTGAAACCAACACAGACTGTGGTTGAAAACAGTATGATTTTGTTAATCATTTAATACTCATGTTTATCTTGAAAATGTTAAAATGGATTATTTGTCTGTTTCTATGAATGTCTCACATTAGATGTTTTACATTAAGAAGTGCTCTGCTCCAGAGGCAGGGTTTCGGAAGCCAGTCTGCTGTGGAATTTTACCAAAACCCCTAAATCAAAGTCAGGGTGCGGTACGGGGTGACACCAGCACGGGTGGGGCTAGTGAACTGTCTAGACAGAGAGCTGAATAGAGAGCGGCATACTCTAATAGAGAACACTCAAATGTGTGAGGCAATCAGTATTGTTTGGGCTGAAGACAATTCTTTAATAAAAACCTTTATTATTCTTATAACATCCTTCGACTCGACTATCTTCATCCAAGACTTCAACCACAAGACGTGACTAAAACTGCAATTCATCGACTGGCTGCAAAAGGGAGTCAATTCCCCCCCCATGTTAAAATGTCCAACTTTACAGCAGAAAAAAATATGTTTACAGCCTTGTGCAAAAAAATTGTTTGGTCTATATAGCTAATTTTGCCCTTCGTGATAACTGCGAGGGGATGGGGGGAATTTTCTCACTCAAACTTTGAAATTTTTTTTCAAACTCATCCATTTGAATTATATTAAACCTTAAAGTTCTGCATAATTAAGGGCGTGGCCACTTGAGTGACAGGTGGATTGTTGCTGCCGTCACCACTGTCGCGCTTGGTGGGCGTGGTTTCAGCAACAAGCTCCACCCACATCCCAACTTTTTGCCCACTTTCGATTAGTGACGCGCAGCCAAGATGGCGCCGGCCGGCTCCGCCCACTTTGAGCTTCAGAAATGCTCTTCAGAAACCTACGGGTGACGGACACTACGTCCATGTTTATTACAGTCTATGGTCTGCATCCACTCTTCACTTCGTTCTGGAGTAGGCTAATCTGGAAATGGTCGAGCAAAGAACAATATTCGAAAAGTAAAAATGTCATCAATTCTGAGAGAAAGAAACTTTGAATATAAACACATAAGTTAGTCAGTAAAATCCCCAGCTATCAGCTTATTTTACTAAAGCTGATGATGGAGTGGAAGTTGTTGGAACGGTTAGTGAACCGGGCATATGGAGCCGAATAATAACTCAAATATCTCAAATAACTGCTATGATGACTTAAATGATAGAGGTACGTGGAGTGTCCAATCTATACAGACTGTGCCTGTTCCCCGAATAGTGAGGTCAAAATATACATTTAATGCAGGAAAAAAAATCTGATCGTGATTAAACAATAAAAATGCAAAATAAATAAACAAAAACAAGCTTGGTATCCTAATGTCACAGATCTGCCTATCCTGTTCCCTTTCCAATCACAGTGCACGCCCTCACCTGGTTTCACTCATCATTGATTGAGCACACCTGCAATAACTTACCTCCACCCTTCATAAGCTCACTCACCTCTGTCACTCATGGGCTGATCTTAAAGTTGCAAGGCTGCATGGTTGCAGCTCTCTACACTGGTCGATGTCCTCCTGTCTGCCCGTCTATCCTTGGAACTTGTCTCTGCCGGTGGACACGCAAGTTTACAAACAGTTGATACTGTTCATCCTGCTTCCAGAACATTCTTCATTGTCTCTCTTCTGTTGGAAGCCCTTCCTGAGTTACTTTAATAAATTCCCTTTTGATTTGCATCTACCTGTCTGTCTCCTTTGACCAGTACCGTGACAGAAGACCAGCCCCTAAAAAATAGAAGATCCGAACCGCACCGATGGAGGAGCGAACGCGATTTATTTTGCTGGCTTGCGCGAATCCGGAGCCACGGCTTTCATCCCTCTCGCCCTCGTCAGCTCCCTGGATGATGGGGTCCTCAAGACCCTGTTCCGACTCGGGATCTCATACCATCGACCCGTGGAGCTCTCAGACACTTCCGACCTGAATTGGGAAGAGACGGTGACCCAATGTCTGGGAGATCTCCAATCCCGAGCCGGAAGCCCGTCCAGCTCACCTTCTTCCCCACTGGTTCCATCCAGTTCCGCGCTAACCGAGCACCCCCAGGTACCCCTGGGTTTGTTAAAAGATTATGAGGGGAGGGTTTGGAGCCCGGCCCCAGAGCCTGCTCCTCGCCAGCACCCTCCGGTGCCTGCTCCTCGCCAGCGCCCTCCGGTGCCTGCTCCTCGCCAGCGCCCTCCGGTGCCTGCTCCTCGCCAGCGCCCTCCGGTGCCTACTCCTCGCCAGCGCCCTCCGGTGCCGACTCCTCACAAGTGCTCTCAAATTCTTCCGCTGGTCCTGCCCAGCTCATCTTCTTCGCCGCTGGTTCCGTCCAGCACTCCAGAGCACCCACGAGAGTCAGAGCCACCCGAGCGCCTACGCGAATTAGCGTCACCCGAGCGCCCACGAGAATCAGCACTTCCGGAGCGCCCACGAGAGTCAGCGCTTCTAGAGCGCCCCCAAGAGTTGGTCCCGTCCAGCTCACCGATGCCTCCGCTGGTTCCGTCCAGCTGACCGATGCCTCTGCTGGTTCCGTCCAGCTCACCGATGGCCCCGCTGGCTCCGTCCATCTCACCGATGCCTCTGCTGGTCCCGGCCAGCTCACCGATGCCTCCTCTGGTTCCGGCCAGCCTTACCGATGCCTCCGCTGGTTCCGTCCAGCTCACCGATGCCTCCGCTGGTGCCGGCCAGCTCACCGATGCCTCGTCTGGGCCGGTCCGGCTCACCTTCGCCTCCACTGGCTCCGTCCAGCTTAGCACTTCCCGAGCGCCCCCAAGAATCAGCGCTTCCCGAACGCTTCCGAGAATTAGCGCTTCCCGAGCACCCCACAGAGCACGCTCCGCCAGAGTGCCCAGCAGGGGGGAACTTCCCCAAGAAGATTTTCTGGGGGGGCCCTATAACCTCTGCCTGGGTGGCCGGGCGCAGAGCCAAGGCCACGGAACTCCCTGACCCACCTGAAAAAATAAGGGCCAGGTCTCCAGTTCCACCATGGTCTCCAGAGCTCCCTGATCCGCCAAGACCGCCACAGTCCCCGGATCCGCCATGGCCTCCCGAGTCCCCGGACCCGCCAGGGGGCACCGCCCTGGAGGCCACCTGTCTGGTCTCCAAGTCCCTGAGGCCGCCAGGGCGCCCACCCCCCCTAGGTAATGTCACAGATCTGCCTATCCTGTTCCCTTTCCAATCACAGTGCACGCCCTCACCTGGTTTCACTCATCATTGATTGAGCACCTCTGCAATCACTTACCTCCACCCTTCATAAGCTCACTCACCTCTGTCACTCATCGGCTGGTCTTAAGGTTGCAAGGCTGCATGGTTGCAGCTCTCTACACTGGTCGATGTCCTCCTGTCTTACAAACAGTTGATACTGTTCATCCTGCTTCCAGAACATTCTTCATTGTCTCTCTTCTGTTGGAAGCCCTTCCTGAGTTACTTTAATAAATTCCCTTTTGATTTGCATCTACCTGTCTGTCTCCTTTGACCAGTACCGTGACACCTAAACATCCGGTCACTCATACTCAAAGCAATTATTGTAAATGAAATGATCCCAGATAATAGTTTTGATTAGGGATGCACCGATATGACAATTTTGGCCGCTATTGATAACTGATAATTCTTTATATTTGAAAGCCGATAACCGATATGTTGGCCGATAAAACTATATCCAATTTGTAATATACTTTTTGAGAGCCTGATTAAAAAACAAGTTTTAATCATTAAAAGCCTCATCCCAAACACTTCAACATAAGCATCCTAGTTTGAACAGAGTAAGTTTTAAAAAAAAGTACTGTCCCATTACAAAATGTCGCCATAAAAAAGTCTCACAAATAAAATAAAATAATGCATAAATAATACAAACAAGTCATTGAACATCATTACATGTGTGAAGAATCAAAATGCATGTGCCATGGATGAATAACACGGAAGAGCCTTCTGCATGGACAATAATGAAATTATATTAATTACTAAACCATATTGTTGATGAAAATAATAAGAGAAAATAAAAGTGGTGGTTATTATTAATAATTCTTCAGTGATTTTGAAAAGTAACAAATTACTAGGCTACCACTGTTTTAAATAAAAGCTGTATGAACACCGGTAAACTGAAGCGCTTGTTATAGCGGGTTAATTAGGCTACATGAGAATCAGATATTTATAGAATATAAACATAATATTACAACTTATATATGCACAAAAATGCACAAGTTATGCGCTAGTCAGATGTGTAACTCGCGCACTTGGCTTCCCGTAAAACGTGCTGAAACACGGCAACTGAACCCAAAGAATTAACAACGTTTTATTATAATAATGTTCTCATTAGAATATTATATACACGACCGTCCCAATCATAGTTATTAGTTGTGCGCTGCTGTTTGAGCTGCGTGCGCTGAGATAAAGATGATCCACCGGCAAACTGAAGCGCTCTATTAACGCTCTATTAATTAACCAAACACATTCATATGAGATAAAGCAGACATACATCAAATAAACACAATATTACTGCGTACAATTGCACAAAAGGCTGCAAATGCACAAGCGAACTTAACTGTCATGGAGGTGTAGCTCTGTTGTGGACGCACAAATCACAGCGCACAAAGATTACACAACCTCATTTACAGTAACATCATTATTATAATTGTATGTAGCCTTTATGACAGACTTGCTCTGCACATGTTGCACATGAGTGTATTGTCCTTCTCAAAGTGATTCCAATCATATTTCAAGCATTTAAAAACCATCACGGCGCACATCTGAAGTGTCTCTGAAGGACATAATGCATTATTTATCGGCTTAAAGATATCGGCCAAATTTTCTTATCGGGCCGATACCGATAACAGAATAATGGGCATTTATCGGCCGATATATAGTGCATCGTGACTGAAACCTGGCTTAAAACAAATGATTATTTTGGTCTAAATGAATCTACTCCACCAAGCTACTGTTATAAGCACGAGCCTCGTCAGACTGGTCGTGGCGGCGGTGTCGCAACAATATATAGCGATATTCTCAATGTTACTCAGAAAACAGGATACAGGTTTAACTCATTCGAAATACTTATGCTCAATGTTACACTGTCAGATAAGCAAAATAAATCTGTCCTATCTCTTGCTCTGGCTACTGTGTATAGAACCGCCAGACCATATACAGATTTTCTAAAAGAATTTGCAGATTTCCTCTCAGACCTATTGGTTACTGTTGATAAAGCACTAATTGTTGGAGATTTTAACATTCACGTTGATAATACAAATGATGCGTTAGAACTTGCATTTACTGACCTAATAAACTCTTTTGGTGCAAAATGTCACCGGGCCCACTCATCGTTTTAATCATACGCTAGATTTAATAATATCGCATGGAATTGATCTAACTGATATAGATATCATACCTCAAAGTGATGATGTTACTGACCATTTCCTTGTATCATGCATGCTGCATATTACTGATATTAACTATATGGCTCCGCGTTATCGCCCAGGCAGAATTATTATTCCAGCCACTAAAGACAGATTCACAAATAACCTGCCTGATTTATCTCAACTGCTCTGTGTGCCCATAAATACAGATGAGCTAGACACAATTACTAGCAACATGGGAACTATCTTCTCTAATACGTTAGAAACTGTTGCACCCATCAAATTAAAAAAGGTTGGAGAAAAACGTGCTGCGCCATGGTACAACAGTTATACCCATTCTCTCAAGAAAGAAACTCGTATTCTCGAGCGCAAATGGAGAAAAACTAACTTCAAAGTCTTTAGAATTTAGAAAAACAGTATGTCCAGCTATAGACAGGCTCTAAGTTTGCATATCCGCAAACTCTTCTAATTTTATCTGTATTATTTGTGTCCCCTTCAAATACTGCCCTTGAGAAATGTTATATATACCCCCCGCTGTTAGACAAACTTTACGCCCCTGCTCAGACCCCAAAGTGTAAATGTCACGTGATTACCTTAAACCAGTCACAGATATGCAAGCATGTAAATTCCTAAATGACAAAAGAAGCATTAGGTGTGTTCGACTTGAAAGCGGCGCTGCACAGAATAGACTTGTTTGAGATGCGTCCCGCCTGAAATGTAGGCGAGAGTAGGCGGGGGGGGGGGAATAAACTCAGTCAAGATGGACAGTTCTGCCATCTGGAAGTGGAACAAATACCAACGAGATCAAAGCCAGATATTGCGTTATTCACTCTCACGTGCTTATGGCAAGCCGTTTTGACTTTTATTCATTCTCAGGATATGAATTATTGATATCAACAATTCAGTTTTTACTAGTTAACATGTTCATTCTTGATGTCAGGAATTAAATTTCAACTAATACAAAATATCATTGTTGATATCTGTAATTGTATTTTCACTAGTTAAATGTCACCAGGGACTGCCATTCAAAATCAATTGTTGATATCAATAATTCATATCCTGAGAAGGAATAAAAGTCAAAATGCCTGCTGCTGATGAACATGATATAATTTCAGTTCTGTTGCTTTTATATGAAAATAAATATGATGAACAAGACACTCAAAGTGCTTGCTATTTAATTCCATACAAAATGCGTATTTATCATCCATTTCTACTTTAATGCAATAATATATTTAACATTTTTATAGAAATATGGCATCTATCACAGAGATCGCACTGCCATTGTATTTGGTAATATTCGTGCATAATCTAAATACATGAAATCAGATTAAAAATAAAACATTTTAGAAGAGAACACAGCATCACAGACGTCTGAACCAATGAGCATTAAGCTGTCATCGGTCAGTCGTTTCCCAGCATGCTTTTGGTCAGCGCAGTCGGTGGAGAGCAAGGCCGCTTCTCAATATGCGTTCTTGTCGGTACTTGTGGACTTGTGAACCGTCATCAGTCGTCGCCCAAGTACTGATCCAATAGTGGGGTGGAGCTATGATGTCACTTTGTAGGCGGACGCGAGTTAGCATTGTAGCACTTCCGGTTCCACCGTCCCAGAGTCAATGGGTATTTTTAATGGGATTTTGATTATATCCCTTAAATAAGGTCGTGGTTCACACAAGCTCAAAATACTTTCATATTTTATTCTACGACATAAAACACACCAGTAACACCACACAGGATCATTTTAAAACCTCATCCATTTAAATTATATTAAACCTTAAAGCTCTGCATAATTAAGGGCGTGGCCACTTGAGTGAAAGGTGGATTGCCGCTGCTGTCGCGCTTGGTGGGCGTGGTTTCAGCAACCAGCTCCACCCACATCCCGCGTTTTTGCCCACTTTCGATTATCTGGGAGTGACGCGCTGCCAAGATGGCGACGGCTGTCTCCGCCCACTTTGAGCTTCAAAAATGCTCTTCAGAAACCTACGGGTGATGGACACTACGTCTATGTATTGTTTTTGTTTGAACAAACTCTATATATTCATTAAAGGGTTGGGATATAATCAGGGCCAGATTTACCTCTTATCATGACATAGGAAATACCCCCATTTAATATATTACCACCCCAGCAAGCTAAAATATTTGGTAATCAGTGGAAACCGTTACAGTGTTTAATATCGCAATACGTACGTCACAGTGTTCAGCAGCGGTGTAATAGTGAATCTGTAAGTTTAACTGCTTCAAGAACCTCGCTACTAAGAAATATCACGTAGCTTTTCAGCTGCAAAACTATTTTACTGATACATTTGCGGGGAAGCGATGACAACTTTCTGTCCATGTCTCTGTGTGTGTGGGTTAAAAACTAATTGTTAAAGCTGTTAATGAACATTAAGCAGTGGGGCAGAATTAATTCTGGTGAATGCGTGCTTTAAGACGGTGTCAGCCTGATTCGCGCCAAGCACTTGCTCGTATCGTGACTGACTAAACTTTCGCTATATAGTCAATTAGCAGACGCTTTTATCCAAAGCGACTCACAATTGGGGAATACATAAAGCGATTAATCTTGAAGAGGCAAACATACAGACGAAGTGCTCGTAACACCAAGTCTCAGGCATTGTTCAAATAAGTATGAGCTAGCAAGGGAAGGAAGATAAAGAGAAATATTTAGTTTTTCTGAAAAATAATTGTGTTAGTAAAACAACACAAACACAAACATGTCAAATATGTGTTTTAAGTTTAGTAACATACTCTTTTCCTCTCAGCCTCACAGTGCTTTGGTCCGAATGCTTTCCTCTTTTACAGTATATCGCACACAAGAGAGAACACAGTCTCAATAGTTGAGGAACTACAGTAAGGCTGTCAATCGGCTATTTTATTCACTTAAACATCGGATGATTATTTTCTCTTTGTGAGAGCAGCGTGTTTCTGAGAGCACGCGTCTGGTTTTGTGCACGAGCAAAGAAAAGAGGTTTGCGCTTGCGCGTTATATTAATATGCTTTCGTGCTACAATAATACGCTCTCGACGTTTGTCATTAATAGTAATAGATTTCCTCTATGTATACATATCCTCACAAGTACAATTTTATCTGTATTATTTGTGTCCCCTTCAAAGACTGCCCTTGAGAAATGTCATATATACCCCCCCCTCCTCTGTTACGCCCCTGCTCAGACCCCAAAGTGTAAATGTCACGTGATTACCTTAAACAAGTCACAGATATGCAAGCATGTAAATTCCTAAATGACAAAAGAAGCATTAGGTGTGTTCGACTTGAAAGCGGCGCTGCACAGAATTGGCTTGTTTGAGATGCGCCCCGCCTGAAATGTAGGTGGCTGCAGTGAGGGGGGGTGTGTAAAATAAACTCAGTCAAGATGGACAGTTCTGCCAGGGCTGTCCAAACTCGGTCCTGGAGGTCCAGTGTCCTGTAGAGTTTAGCTCCAACACACCTGCATGGAAGTTTCCCGTATGCCTAATAAGAGCTTGATTAGCTGCTTCAGGTGTGTTTAATTAGGGTTGGAGCTAAACTCTGCAGGACACCGGACCTCCAGGACCGAGTTTGGACAGCCCTGGGCTTTACTCTTTTAATCGTGTGTTTTGTCGGTCATTGTTTCTTTATATGTCTTTAAGCGATTGCTCTCTTGGTTCCGGTCTGTGGTTTGTACAAGGGCCATGCACAGACATTTTGAGGGGCAGTGGCTTAAAACCAAAAAAGAGGCAATAGAAGGGGGCTGCTTGTTAATACAAATTATCCAGTTGTTACAAATATACAATAAAAAAAAAGACAGCGCACTGTAATGTTGATAAGAGTGGGGTCTCCCTAACTCTCTGAGCCTGCTTCTGCCTTATATTCAATGAAAGTAGGGGAGCGTGGGGTAAGTTGAGCCAGTGGGGAAGTTCACCCACCCCCTGTATCTTGGCAAATGTACACTTTTACGGTCATGTGACCAACCGTGTATTTGGGAACCACCCATCATTTATGCCAGACTGTGAAAAGCAGATTTTTACATCAAAGCACATTTGTTCTGGTATCTATACAGGTGATTTAGCAACATATAAAACCATGCTAATCATTTATCTAAACATTAGCCTGAACTGGTAAACTAAAGCAGCTATTTCCCCCTAAATGGCAGCGATTGGGCAAAGTGAGCCGAACGTTGAGTAAATCGAGTCAGCGTTTTAAGGTACCACACCATAGTTAAATCTCTGAATGATAAACTGGTATTTTAATGTGATGTTAGTGGTTTAGTTTATCATTGATAGTTTATTATAATTTAGTTTATTTGATAGGGACAGTGTAATAATTTACTTTTACAAACAGTCATATTTATTTTCATAAAGGTAACTAACAACATAAAACCAATCAAATGAAGTTTCAATGTTTAATTGTTTGCATTTCTGAAACAAGAGGCCAATGTTGAGCACCAAAGCTGTATCCTTCTTAAACAGAGACTGTTTGTTGGCCATTAAAGACTACAGGTGGAAGATATATCTGATTATAATGTGATGAAAAGCATTTATGCCTCTTATCAGAGAAGGATTTGGTGCACTTGTACACTGTCCCTATCAAATAAACTATCAATGATAAACTAAACCACTAACATCACATTAAAATACCAGTTTATCATTCAGAGATTTAACTATGGTGTGGTAAATTAAAACGCTGACTCGATTTACTCCACAACATTCGGCTCACTTTGCCCAATCGCTGCCATTTAGAGGGAAATAGCTGCTGTATCTTCCCAGTTCAGGCTAATGTTTAGATAAATGATCTGCATGGTTTTAAATGTTGCTAAATCACATATGCATCATAGATACCTGAATTTATTTAATATTTAATCTGTTTTGCTACAATGTTACGTTGACGAGCCAAACACAGTGTTTAAAGTGAACGGGTGCCTTCCAGTCCTCTCACGTGTTTCTGGCATAAATGATGGCTGGTTCCCAAATACACGGTTGGTCACATCACCGTAAAAGTGTACATTTGGCAAGATACAGGGGGTGGATGAACTTACCCCACGCTCCCCTACTTTCATTGAAGATGAGGCAGAAGCAGGCTCAGAGAGTTAGGGAGACCCCACTCTTATCAACATTATAGGACTGTGCATGCCATTAGCTGGTCAAGCCTGAGAAATAAGCGTTTTAACGCTATTTGAGCAAAATAAACAATATATGATACAGTTATGAAATGTAATCATAAGCTTGGAGAATTTGATGTTTTCCCAATTAAAGAGATAGGAGCTGCACGTGCATGCATGAAAGGCTCTTTGAAGATGGCCGCCGAGTGACATGACTTACATTAAAGGGACTTTGAGAAAGATAAGTAACTGAAGAGCGAGAGATCAAAGGTCTCGTTCCACTGAACGTTAGTTTGTTATAGGGTCTCTCTCTTGCTCAGACGCTCCTCTTTGTCTCAGGCCATTCAACACACCATACATCAGAGGCTCATTAGTGGTTTGACTGTCGTAATAATCGTCCTCCTGTATGCAGGACAGTGTATAATTGTCTAGAAGGGTACTGATTAACTTCAGGCAGGACGGTTCACTTCTAAGAAGTGTCACGCTGACCTACAGATTGCTGATGCTGTTACTACAGTAAAGAGTCCAAACAGGGAGTGTGACCAAGCTTTCGCCCAAATAGGATCTGAACCACAGTAGCAGATATGACACATACTAGTTTTAGTTTTTCTTAATTACAGTTTGATGATCTTGGTAGTTGTTGAGGTGTGTGTTGTGATTGGGTGATCTGTGTTGTTGTTGTTTCTAACTGAACGTGTGCTTGCGTGTGGATTCTCTCTCCGTTTCATCCCTGTGTTCGCTACAGATACTCGAAGCTTTTCAACACGGTGCACACTAACGACATCTTGTGGTCAAAAGGCTGGAATAACTGCCTTTGTGTCCCAGACGATCCAGACATTTTTGGATTGTTTCAGATAATAAATCAGTTTGTGCTATGAAAACCTATATAAAGCAAAGAAAATATAAAGTCTATATAAATAAGTCTTTCACATGTCAGTCATTGTGTTACACAATACTTGAATAATTGAGTCTAGGCTTATATGATCAGGCAGAAAGAAAGGAAGTTTTGGGGGTAGGGCCCAGTCCAGGATCCAATTGCAGAGGGAATTGTTGAGGCCCAGCAGGCTTAATTTATTGATGAGCTGTTGTGGGATTATTGTGTTGAATGCTGAGCTGAAGTCGATAAACAGCATTCGAACATATGAGTCTTTATTTTCTAGGTGGGTAAGAGCCAGGTGGAGGGTGGAGGAAATTGCATCATCCGTAGAGCGGTTTGGGCGGTATGCAAACTGGAGCGGATCGAGTGTTGGGGATGCTGGTTTTGATGTTGTGCATGACTAGCCTCTCAAAGCACTTCATTATGATTGAGTCAGTGCTATGGGACGGTAGTCATTTAGACAGGACACAGGTGATTTTTTGGTACCGGTATGATTGTTGTGGATTTGAGACATGTGGGGATGACTGCCTCTGAAACGCAGCACCTGATAAGACTTCTGTCTTGTGAGTATAGACTGGGCTTTTCAGTTGTTTCTTCACTGGCTGCTCCAGTTTCAACACATTATGAATTCAAAGACAGAGCAAAACTTGGATCATTGTGTGTTCGAGCCTCTCTGCTGACGAAATCACAGAAAAATGAGAATGGAGGAAAAGCGACTTGATGTGTAGTTTTATACTGGGAACCTTGAGTCATCCACTTCTCTTGCAAACTATGAGGTAACTTATCCACTATGGGAGCTAGACCACGAGCAGTGTCAAGATAGAGAAGTCCAGGTAGATAGCCTTCGTGTTTTGCAGACACGACTTCCTGTAGAAGATCACCAAGTTCTCTAAGCATTTTCACATCTCTATTACCAATCTTAGGAAAGCTGTCAATTCTGTCAAAAAGAGATTTCTCTATAATCTCTGGAGAGCCAAAACAATCTTCCAAGCGCTCCCAAGCCATTCTTAAGCCCGTGTCTGGGTTACTTGTATGCACAGCTCTGATCCTTCGCACATGATGTGAAGACTGTTCTCCCAACCATTTCGAAAGAAGGTCTAACTGTTCAGTGGCTGACAGGTGCAACTCTTGAATCGCGTTGACGAAAGATGACTTCCACGCCCAATAATTCTCAGGACGATCATCAAACTTGAAAAGACCTGAATTAACAAGCTCTCTGCGTGCTAAAAACCTAGCTATCTCACTCACATTAGCTTCGTTGTTGAATGATGGCTGTGGTGTTGTCTTATATGGTGAAGAGGTGAATGGCGGCACTTGGAATTTATGGCAAGATGTTTGCACTGACCTCTGAGGCCTCTGCATCTTGTTCTCAGTATCAGGCTTATTGTAAGAATCTCTGACATCACTAGCCAAAAAACGATGCCGCCTTGGTGGTGTTTCAGACTCCAACACATGGACAATAGGCTCTAGAGGTAATTGATGTGGTTCATCTCCAAGAGGTGGCGATAACTCCAGTTGAGACTGCCGCATGACGTAATCACGGGTGCGATCAGAAATTTCTCTTACATCGGAAATCCTTTCTCCAAGCTCACTTTCTGCCGCTGCCTCCAACACTTTCGCCTCAGCGAGGGCTGCTGCTACCTCACTCTCTTGCTTTAGTGTTGCTAGGGTCGCTTCCATGCGAGCCTCTGTCACTTTCAGTTGAGCTTTTTCGATCAAGATTTCAGATTCTTTTTAAGGAATTCAGCCTTGGCCCGTGCGGCTTCCAACTTAGCACGAGCTTTGGCAGCAGCTATACTAGCTGATGAGCTTCTCGATCTATTAGTCGATGCAGAGGCTATAGATCTTGTTTCCAATGCTTGGCTTTGCTCTGTAGCTTTCTCAACCTCCGTAGCTTTCTCTGCCATCATGTATCGCCGATACAGTCTAGGAGTGCAGGACGTGATGATGAGTGAGGAATAAGAGGTGAAGCTTGCTTTCTTTAAACTGTAGTGCCCGCCTTGAGGTTGCCTTTTTACTTTTCTGTCCTAGATGTGTTCCATCTACGCAACACTGACAGATAGCTAACAAGTCAGAATTCAGAAAAGGGCAGACGCAGGAGTAAAGTTGAACGTTTTACTGTTAGGTTCTTTCCTCTTCCATTTCTTATTCTTTTCTTTCTTGTAAAAAGGCAAAGCCTTTCCAAGGCACAAAACACAAAGGAAACAGAGTAAAGAACTTCTTGGACAACCGCATAGAGAGAATCTGGAACACTGCGATTATTTCCTGGTTAACCTCTAACCCAAAAGTCACATGGTCTAAATCAACCACTAAGAAAATAGCTCACAATATCAATGTTCTTTGTTGGTACACCAAACTGCCACAAGATGGTTCTAAAAAATAACAAACGAATGCATGACATGACAGTATTGCTAAAGTTGGCTGTACACTAACTGACAGTATATTCCAATGTGTGTTTACTTTATATTCTGTTTCTTTGTTTTGTAACCTTTCCCTTCTAGTGCTTCTCATCTACTGTAAGATCGCTTTACAGCAGTGTAATGAAAGTAATCTTTTCTTACATCCTCCTCTCTGCTCATCTCATTCTACCTGTTCCACTCTTTTTCTCTGTCTTTACACCCCTTTTTCTACCCACTCCACAACCTTGAAAATGTATTAATTGATGACATTTATGTACCACAGCTACAGAACAGACACATGTGGACACCCAGTGCGACACTGACATTTCTGAAAGACAGACAGACTTCCACTCTCAACCTATCTACCAAGATCCACACACAGACTCAGAGAGTACACCTGAGACTATGAAAATACAGGAGGGAGAGTCTGGTGTAGATGTTTTGAGAGAATGTCCACAGGTGAAGAAACCTTTTTTTATCTCTATGGCAAGAAAATTGTGGGATAGGATCAGGCCACAAAAAGAAACCTCCAAATTAAAAGGACCTTGGATAGACCATGTGTACAACATCTTTAAAGAGAAAATTCCATCTTGTACTCTCTCATTTAAATATCAACATATCAAGGCTCCCTGGAGCAGGAAAAAATACGCTCCATATTTATCAATGAAAGCAGGCTGCACATTCCCCTCTTACCCAGCCAAATACTCTTTCACAGTGCAAAATAATCCTGTTGCATCGGACCAAGATGTGCAAATTCTAGTCCAACAAACTGGAGACATACAACACAAACTTTGCTCACAACCCCACAAAATACAAAGCTTGTCAAAGAAAGTCTTTGTGTTTTGGAGAGTGTAATCTCAAGATCTAAAGAGGATACACTGGAAGAAACGACCCAATCTAAAGACTGGGAAAAGTGTGAAAGTGAAGACAGAAGACATGCAGCGACTATCACTGGCAGATCACCATTCACTGCTTATTTTCAGCAGGCCATGCAAGAGGTGAAGGAACAAGAGGCAGGTGAAGACACATGTTTGGAAAAAGAGGACAACCCATACTTTTGTCCAGGCATCATCACTTTCCTCTTTGATACCTACCTTGCCATTTTTCCTCTTTGGAGCGGCTTGCTGTTGGGAGACCTGAGTAGGTATGAATCTCATGAAGAGGACTTGGTGACAACAAAGAAACAACCAAAAACAAGAGATACAAATTGTCACGTAGAAAAATGGTTTGGAATTGTGAAACATTCCATAATGGAGAAAGGGAAACAAAACAAATCAGGAACCTTCTTTAGAAAAATGCATCAGTCTCTGAAAGGAAGATATACGGAGAGTATCATTCAGCATAACCTTCCACTAAAGCTGTTGCTCCAACCTGAGACACCTGTGAAACCTGTGAACCTCGATCAGTCTCAAGAAACTTGGATGAAGAAGAACCTTCCACTAAAGCTGTTGCTCCAACCTGAGACAACTGTGAACCTCGATCAGTCTCAAGAAACTTGGATGAAGAAGAACCTTCCTCAAAAGCCTTTGCTCCAACCTGAGACACCTGTGAACCTCGATCAGTCTCAAGAAACTTGGATGAAGAAGAACCTTCCTCAAAAGCCTTTGCTCCAACCTGAGACACCTGTGAACCTCGATCAGTCTCAAGAAACTTGGATGAAGAAGAACCTTCCTCAAAAGCCTTTGCTCCAACCTGAGACACTGTGAACCTCGATCAGTCTCAAGAAACTTGGATGAAGAAGAACCTTCCTCAAAAGCCTTTGCTCCAACCTGAGACACCTGTGAACCTCGATCAGTCTCAAGAAACTTGGATGAAGAAGAACCAAGAACGTTTCCCATCCACCAAATCTAAATTCTATTCTGTTCCACAAAAATACCTGTTCCCAAAAAAAGAAGGCTGGATGTGACACAGAGCAAGAAACGTTCAAGTTGTCACACAAGTCAGCTTCCTGCAAAGGCACTCCCTGTAGATGAAGAGGTAATGAAGTCATTAGTACAAAACCCAAAAATATGTATTGCGTATATGAAGGCACGCTATTATTTACTGTATGAACTTCATGTCATTATAGGTCGACATGCTATGGAAGAAGGCACCTACAGAGCTGATTGTAGAAATGTTGAGGAGTCCCAGACAGAAGAATGACTCCCTGTTACATCACAGGGAATTACAATCACTGAGGCCATATGAGTGGTTAAATGGAGAGGTACACATGTGAAAACTAAAATGCAATAGCATTATTTTACATTTATATTTCTATTTTACAGTATGATAAGTAATTTGATTCCAACTGAAATGCTGTATCATTTTTTTTTAAGATTATTGCCTGCAGAGCTCTACTTCAAAAGAAGGGTGCAAATCTCTACCTGCTAGACTATTTCACCGCAGGTGTCATTTTAAATGAAACAACGGAGTGGATGTTAAAGAACAAAGTGAGAGACAATATTTACATTTCTTAATTTTGTTATGTACAGTACTCAGACATGATCATTTACATTTGTGATAAACAGGTCATCTTTGAGAAATATGATGGGCTCATCACTTTCGTAAATATCAACAACAACCACTGGAGGTTTGTGGTAAGTAAAAGTCTGCAAATAGAAATGTTAAGCTAATGTAAACATGGATAAGCCCATATAGAAATGTTTGATATTTTCACTGATATTTCTGAGAATTGACCTAGTAGTTCAAATCTCCTTGTTTATTTGTCTCCAATGTAGTATCTTCATGCTAAATGTGACACCATTTTCATACTTGACTCTCAAATGGGTACAAATGAAAAGGAAAAAGCCGGAGACATGCAACAAGTTCCGGTATGACAGTGTTTGTTTACAACTGTATGTAGCATGTTTACCTCAAACACAATAATAATGGTAAATTAGCATAGTTGGTGTTACTTATAAGACCACCATAAACACACACACACTGCATTTCTCCAAATACAGAGATTTTTTCATACGGATGAAAAGACAGACTGGGCGAATAAGAACTGGCAACCTGGCACAATCACACATCCATTTCAGGAGGATAGTTTCAACTGTGGTGTCTTTGTGATGCTGGTAAATGGAGGGGGAAAGTGGTTGACATAAGCACCGTCCTGACCTTTTGCCATATGAGACTGTGTCTGATACTTCTCACTACTATCCTTCTAGATGGCCAAACAGGTGGTGGAAGAGTTCCCCGAAATTCCTGCCAGCAAAATCTCTTTGGCTAAACTTTTCCTGTATTGGAAATACAGCACGGAGATGATGAGCCAATACAGGAAAAGTTTAGCCAAAGAGATTTTGCTGGCATCGGGTATAAAGCACTTTGAACAGTTTATTTCCATGTTAGACACAGAGAGATTAATGATAATCCTATCTACATTATAATAATCGCAGTGTCACGACAGGAGTACTGCTGCATGTGTGGAAAATCAGAAAAAGACCAAACAGAGGAGCAATGCACCTGGGTATTCACTATGCCATTTACTACTTCTGTAAAGTGAAAACAAATGTTTTGACAAGTAATTTGACCAATTTCTACTATTTGTATATATGTATCTAACAACATGTCCTATTTCCCTTCCAGGTTCAATGTGAATCATGCCTGAGGTGGTTTCATGTTCGGTGGCTCAACATTAATGTGCCACCAGAAGACCAAGCATGGATTTGTGATTTGTGTTGTAAGCTGCAGTTATAGGAGCTTATGCTGAAGTGTGATAAAACAGTAAGAAGATGTCTTGCCTATTTGATATGTTATGGAATTAGTTTTGTAGTGTTTAGTTTTCCAATGTGCTTATATTTTGTTCTTTTTCATATTCATTAATACAACATATTTCTTATTTGTTTAGCCAGTATAGTAGAATCATTACAAGTTATTTTTATTTATATATTTTTTTTTGCATTGTCTTACATTATTCATATACTTAGTTACTCAAGGATTATTCATCGATATTATTTATATTCTTCATTTCACATATAAAAAGTATATTTTCCTACGCTTAAGTGATGTTTGAACAGGATGTTGGAAATGTAATCTATTTTTTATATGCAAGGACATACTAAGTGTTCTATTTTAAGAGCTGCTATTTGTTGCTAATTGATATTTTAAGATTACAAGGTCTGCTTATTTTAGTCAAAGGATGACAAACCACAGTCACATTTGAGCTGCATTTTGAGCTGATCTTATCTATATCACCTCATTTTCATGTCATGCCGACCCAGCTCTGACTTTAGCTGGGGGGGGGGCTGACTTGGAAGGATGTAATTTCTAAATCCATGAGATGTACCAATCAGACACAAATTTTGTGGTATAGTAAAAATATGTATAAGTCTGTAGTCTGTATATAGAATATAGTTTGTATGTAATTTGTACTTACTATATTTTTCCTTTAATATTTAATTGTTATATTGTATAATTTGCCTTTATTCTCTCCAAAATGCTTAAAAAACGTAAATGTTTATTTCCTAATTAGAATGCCACATTTCTAAAGATAGTATTTTATGTGGGCAGGGAAACTTGCTACACACAGCTCAATGCATGTAGACTTCAGCAACAGTGCACATTGAACAGGTTTTGGAGTTGTTTGTTCCACTATTATGACATTTGTAACCTCAAGGTTCAAGGTTCTTTATTATTCGTCACATACATAATCATACAGGGTATAATCAGTAGTGAAATGTAGGTCAGGACAGGTCCGCTCAATGGACAGTGCAAAAAAAGTAAAAAAATGAAACATAACACAAGAGAAAATATATAAATATAGGTAAGAATAAAATTAAAAATAAGAAAAAATAAAATAAGGAGCAAAATGTGCAATACAGTCTAATGTGGATTTAATAAATATAACCTGTATATATAACTGCTTTTCACAGACAGCTAAATGCAATAAATAAGCCAATCCCCATGGTGTGGTGTGTCCTTTGGAGTGTGCTTAATAACAAAGTGAATTGGGGTTAACTTGGGCAAAGACTGGGAAGTTATTGAAAGTTTAAGGTGTAGATAGCATCAGGACCGTGGACAGCGCCATGAAATACAAGTATAGCCTAGTTTCACTTTTAAAATGAAAGCAAAATCCAAGTTTGTTTCAGGTTTTATGCTTAGTACAATATTCTATAAGGTTGGAAAATACAAGATTGCCTATTTTATATATATATTTTTTTTTAAAGTGAAGGTCTCAATCTATGCACCCATCTAATAGAGAGAAAGTATCATTTAGAGCAAATAGTTGTAGTTTAAAGGCTTCTGCTATGTTCTTCGAGGTCAGATACATATTTAGAAATGAGTTTTGTGAAGGTGTGAGGCTCTTTTCAAAAGTTATTGAATTGGAAGGTGTGTCAATGAATATCACCTTTGAATACAATGTTGGTAGAAATTACACATATAGAGCAAGCAATTGTAGAATACGTGAGTGAGGCACAATTTATTTATAAACCACAAGAACATTTTGCCATTACTTTCTGAAGTGTTTACCCAAAATAAACATCATGTTTGCTGTCATGCTTTCAGAGTACTTGTCAATAATCTGATGGATTCAGGATCATGGACAGTGATATTTCTGCAGGACTGTAAACATCAATCAATGCACATAAATTGTGAGAGTGTCATGTTAAATGAAGAGTTCATACAACAGGAAAACATAAAAGTTATTTTAGCCATGCCTTTCATCTCAACTCAACACCTGGAGAACACGGTTACAATGTTAAGTGTTTATCACACTTAAAAACAGAGGTGAATAAAACAGCAAGAGATGTGCTGCAGTGTGTTCTGTAGGGTCCAGACAAGATGTTCTTGCTTTGGAGCAGTCGACCCATGCTTTCAAAACCTATTGAAATAAATCATGTCATTGTTAACACCAACACAGTTGTTCATTTTGAGGCAAAGAAATAAATAACCATTCTAAAATTAAATTATAGATTAACTATGTTCAGGAGATTACACATGATTTTCCAGTTGTATGTATTGTTACAAAATTACAGTTCATGTATATGTTCATTATTTGTCATTTCCTAAACAATTCTTCAAACAGCATAATTATATTGCAGTTTTTTATTGTTGCTAAAGGAGCATTAGAAGGCATAATGTGAGTGAGTGGTATTTGTGATAAATGTAGTTGCCTGTTTGCAAACAATGAAAAAAAATGTTACTTTTTAGACGGTCCCTATCTTGCTTACCACACTACATTGGACATTCGCAAGTAAATATGCCATTAAAACAATACTTGGCCATTTTGATCAGACGTAGTAGGTTTACAATGATGTTGCTGATTAGAATTAGCAAAAAAAACTACACATATAATTAGAAAGTTATTGAACATGGAAATGTGCGAATATAAAACCAACTTTACCTAAGTGTCCTGCAGTGCTGAGGTAGCATTGTCTGGCCATACCGTGATCTGCTTTTGAACCAGTTTGAGAAGCGGTCTGTATGCTGGAGTTAGCATAACAGAGATGTGGTCCGAGTATCCGAGGTGGGAGCGGGGTTTGGCTTTGTATGCGTTTTCACTGTCGTGTAAACAAAGTCCAGTGTGTTATTTCCCCTTGTTGCAAAGTTCACATGTTGGTAGAACTTTGGTAAAACTGTCTTTAAGTTAGCGTGGTTGAAGTCGCCGGCTATGATGAAAAAGCCGTCGGGGTTATTTGTTTGTTGTTCGCTGATGGCGCTGTACAGTTCACGAAGCGCGTCCTTAGCATTTGCACACGGGGGAATGTACACCGCGACAATAACAATGGCCGTGAACTCCCGCGGCAGATAGAACGGTCGGCATTTCACAACCATAAACTCCACCAGCGATGAACAGTGTTTTGATAATACCGCTGCATTGTTACACCATTCTTTGTTGATATACACACACAAGCCACCCCCGCGAGTCTTACCAGACAGTGATGAATCTCTGTCCGCTCGGCAGCAGGAAAGTCCGTGCAGCTGAATGGCGGAGTCCGGGATGTTGTCGTTTAGCCATGTTTCAGTGAAAACAAACACACAACAATCCCTTGTCTCATGCCGTGTAGACCGGCTGAGTTGAATTAAGTCCAGTTTGTTTTCCAGAGAGCGAACGTTTGAGAGCACGAGCGATGGAATTGCTGGTCTAGTTGGGTTAGCCCTTAGCCTAACTCGAATACCTCCACGCTTGCCGCGCTTCTGTCCCTTCTCACACCGCCGGCGTCGCCGCTTTGTGCGGGTAGCATCAGTAGGCGAGGCCGCGGTCTCGGGCTTCAGCAGCAGACAGAGGCCTTGTAGCTTCTCAGTAGTCGCCGGTGAAAGCTGATGTTTGTACACATTGCCGATATCCAGGAGGCTCTGGCGATCATAAATGTGTTTCCGGGTGTTTGTCTTTTGATTTTTCAATAAAGTCAGACAGTTTGAAGACGAGGAGACGAGACTAACAGACATAAAAACACCGTTTTTAGGACCCGGAGTAGCCGCTGCGTCCCAACGCGCCGCCATCTTTCAAAAGCTTTCCTGCTAAAATTATGAAGGTCCAGCCCTCACTAGATTACAAACCAGGGGACGACCACTTAGCATTAAACATTCTTCTTCTTCTTCTTAAAATTTATTGGCGGTTGACAAACAACAAAATAGTGTATTTCCGCCACCAACTGGTATGGAGTGTGGATCAAAATGCCTTACTACCTTAGCATTAAACATAAGGTGTGTTCAACTTAAAGAATGACATCAAAGTATCGCGAGAGCGACTCGAACGCTTAGGGATCCGTCCGCTCTCGCGATACTTTGATGTCATACACTGACCATCATGCAGCAAACGCGTCTATAGATAAATACTTGCCTGAACTTGTGATCAGCTTCAAATCAGTGTTAGTTCAGTTTCACAGACTCCACCCAAGCGTGGAAAGCTTTCAGCAAAATACTGACCCGACAACTTTAAACATGTAAGAGTCAGTTTAGATTAAAACTCAACATTTTGTTTCAATGCCACCTTGCTGTGGCTATCTGAGAAGTGCTTTACTAGTCGATTAAACAGTGCTACTGCTTACATTCACGGATCTATATAAAGATGAGTGTAGATCAGTGGGCAAGATGAGAACTTAGATCAGCTTTCTCCAAGAAGTTGCTATATTTGTCCCTAAACTGTTGAAAAAAGTCGCAAAATCTCGCTACAAAGTAGCTATTGTCAACATTTTATTCAACTTTAAACACTTGATTTAGTGTAGATGTTGGCTTCGTATTTTTACAAAGCATTTTAAATACTGTAATTTTAATAAATAATAATAATAATGTTATTTGGAGCCAGGTTTTGTACGCTCTTCTGTGATTGTTGTGTATCTGTTACATTCTGACTTTAAGCGGCGCTACATGGAATGTTCAGTGTATGACGTCAAAGTATCGCGAGAGCCGTTCGAAAGCACCTGCTCTCGCGATACTTTGATGTCAAACACTGAACATTCTCTCGAACGCCTAATGTAACACCGCATCGTTTCACACCAAAGACTATAGAAATACAATGTGACACTGTATAACACGCTTGGCGGGGTTTAAACTCTACCAGATACTACAGATCTTGATCGATACAGATCGATACTAGCCTAATAAGATCGATACTTTAGAGCAGTGCTTCCCAAACTGAAGGCCGTAGCGGTACTGCGGGGGGCAGTATTTAAATAACTAAAATATTATAATTGTTCTAAGATGTACAACCCTCCTTATTACACAAATTACATTTAGATGTTTTTAGCCTTTATTTTTTTAAACATAGTTAGGTATTTCAGTGCAATAGATTAGTGAACTATGTACAGTAGCTTCTGTTACACACTTTGATGCAATATCAGTGTAAATAGTAGTGTAGTGGATTTAAATATGTGTAAAGAACGTTTACATCAACTTACTTTCACCAGCTTATACATATATTACATTTTATGTTAGTTCTCATAATTCACATGCAATTCTTACAAACTGGTTAATAAATGACAATCTGCTTTATTAAATATATCTAATATACAAATATATGTTTATACCATTAATCTCTATATTTGTTTACAAAGAGGTTGGTGGAGCTTTTGCTGTTTTTGGGGGGGTCTTACCCCTCTGAAGTTTGGGAAGCTCTGCTTTAGGTTATTTATTTTTAATATAATACATTGCTTAATACACAAACATTGCTGGTGTGTCATTTTAATGCATTATCACTGCTGTACACTGATTTTGGCCTGTTAATATAATTTATTAATGCATTAAGACACTTTAGATGTTTTCATTATAACGGTATTCTATGGGAGTAAAATGCTTAACATGTTGTTTTGCATGTTTGTATATGGGCTCAGCTGCTTGGCACATGTTTTATTAACAAACTGTATACTGAATTTAGTCTCTATTTATTTGGTCTTTATCAATATCGTCCTCCATTAATTGCACCATATCAAAAATATTAATATTGCAGTCAGTGAGATAAAATGAAATGGGTTCATCTATATATGTGTATAAACTATACTGAATTTGGCCTTTTCATATCAGTTTTTTATTGCAATAATAACAAACACATATTACAGTATGTATAGAACAAACAGAAAATACAGTACGTACATATACTAAAATCCTTTCAATAATAAACGAGTTATGGTTTAATAGTTATTTTTCATTCAATAATCCACTTACATAACACTTTTCTTTATAATGTTTTCTATGGGAGAAAACACATCTGCTAACTTGTATAGTTTGCAACATTAATAAGGTGCATACTGAGTTTTGTCTTTTTATTATTTATTATGCAATGTTAATTATTTTATAACTATTTTCTATTGGAGGAAAATACTTAACATGAAACAGTGCATTGCTTTCATGTTTGGGCTCATCTGCCTGCAAAGTCCTTTTAGAAAGGCGAATAATATCCACTTTGAATATAATATTAGTCATATCAACATTAGTATTGTTCATTATTTTATTATTGTTGGTCATTTAAATTAAAACATTTTTTTATTATTAAATGACAAGTATCGGAATCGGCGATACTGGCCCTGCATTTACTCGGTATCAGATAAACACCAACATATTTTCTAAATACTTTTAAGAGACTAATGTTTTATGTTTAAGCTAAAAAAAAACATTAACACGTGAATCATGCCACTGGCCACACCTCCAAATGGAATGTAAGCGCCGCGCTTTGGCCAATCAAAAGCTAAGTATTTCCTCCGGCGTCTCTGATTGGCCAGTCGGAGTTCCTCAGGTGCGCGGTGATTGGTGGAGCGCCCTGACCGCGGAGTTCGAATATATCTCAGTAACCGTTAGTGAGCTACACAGATGAGTTCGTGTTTAGCGTAGTTACTGTACTAACTGTGTCCAGATTAGATGTTCGGATTCTAGCGTAGCTGTAGGAGTCACTCATATAACTGTAGAAGTACATTAGAATTATATTTTCCTCCGGAGGACATCATAAAACAAGGTAACGTCACGGATGTTTATGACAGGAGTGTTTTCGAATATGCGATGCTAGCTGCTAACGGCTAACACATCTTCAGGTCAATAAAATAAACTATTCGTGTTCATTTGAAGTCGTATTTTGTTGTTAGTTATATCATAATGTATCACAAACCCGCGTCTTTGAACTGAACGCAGTTATCAGGCTAACCGAGTGATTGTTTAACGTTAGTTCGCTGTGGCTCGTTCAGAAACGTCCTGACTGTAGATATCGTGTGCGTGTGTGTGTGTGTGTGTGCGTGTGTAGGCGCGTGGTCATGGCTCTGGCGTCTCCGTGCGGGATTCTGTCCGATGACGAGGAGTGCGGGGCTGTGTTCGAGTCCACAGCTGCTGATCTCAGATCCCAGCGCTTTGTGTCTCTTCTGCCGGAGATCTCTGTCATCACCTGTGCTGCAGACCCACAGACTCCCAATCATGAGGTATGATCAGTGTTGACATCATGAGAAGAAGCTTACTAAAGGATGTCAGTTTGTTGCTAAACGACGTTGTGATGTCATTGCACGCTGACGTCACTACGCAAGATTGTGTCACTGCGTCAAATCTCAGCACAACTATTTGTGACCCTGGACCAGTGTTAAGTCGCGGGTATATTTGTAGAAATAGCCAAAAATACATTGTGTGGACCAAAATTATCGATTTTTCTTTTATGCCAAAAATCATTAGGATATCCAGATCATGTTCCGTGTAAATTTCCAACCGTAAATATATCAAATTAATGTTTGATTAGTAATATGCATTGCTAAAAACAACTTTAAAGGTGATTTTCTCAATATTTAGATTTTTTTGCACCCTCAGATTCCAGATTTTCAAATATTGTCCAAACCATACATCAATGGAAATATTTTTTATTCAGCTTTCAGATGATGCATAAATCTCAATCTCAAAAAATTGACACTTAAGACTTGTTTTGTGCTCAGGGTCACATTTGTTCGTAAAATTCGAAATATATGCATAATATATAATAATATAAACTACTGTATTTTAGAAAAACATTGAATTATTGAACACTCACACAATTTTCAAAAAAACTATTATTAGCTAGTAAACTAAACATTCTGATGATAATTATAATTTTAAGCAGTGTATTGTAGTTAGTTAGTGTGCTACACTCTTAAGAAGAGTCTGTAAATATAGGCCATAATCTACAATATTAATAAGAAATAATTTTCCATCTTGATTTGTCAAGTTTTTTTTACCTGCTTTTTAAATTACGCATTATATTTTGTGTTTTCGGGTTACAATAGATAATGAATATGTCTTTAGATATTTTTCTTGGTGTACTAACTGATCAACAATTGCAGGTTCAAGCTAACAATGTGTATCGTAAATGAACAATTATTTTATTAGTATTATGATTATTAAAGTAAATATGAATTAAGCTGAATTCACGTGATGTCACGTGTCTAATGATTTTTGGCATAAAATGTATAATTTTGTCCCATACAATGTATTGTTGGCTATTGCTACAAATATACCTGTGCTGCTTATGACTGCTTTTGATTTATTAATCATATAGTCATAACGCTATATTGTTAAATTTAGCTGAACTGGCCCCAGGCTGATGATTACTGTTTGTCCAGTGGGCTCTTATACGGGTTATAATCCTTCACAATTACTCAGTTCATTAAGAGCTGCTGTAAGTGGCTTGTTTAATGCATCTTTCATCTGTTTGTCTGGCGCAGATCAAGCCTGATGTCAGTAGAAGAGGCAGCGCTGACGACGGCTCGGAGAAGCTGAAGGTTTTCCTGCGGATCCGTCCTCTGACTGAAGCGGAGCACGAGCGGGGCGAGGAGCAGGTATCTGACACACTCTCCTCAAACACAAGTCATATATGAAAAAAAATGAACGTCACCCGTCGGTTTCTGAAGAGGCAAATTGGGCGGAGCCGGACGTCGACATCTTGGCTGCGCGTCACTCCCGGATAATCAAAGAGATGGGCGGAGCTAGTTGATTAAACCACGCCCACCGAGCAATCGCTCAAGTGGCCACGCCCTTAATTATGCAGGCTTAATATAATTTAAACAGATGAGTTATAAAAACATTCACCTCCTCACTTTTGTCACAATGGGCAAAATTTGCAATATAGACCAAAACCACTTTTTGTACCAGTTTATAAACATGTTTTTTTCTGCTGTAAAGTTATGTATTTTAACATTGGAGGTTATGGGATTGACTCCCTTTCGCAGCCAGTCGATGAACTACAGTTGTAGTCACGTCCATGTGGTTTCAGTAAGGAAAGGGCTTGTTTGGCTGACAGTGAAGTGCTGTTTGTGCTCCTCAGGGCTGTGTGGATGTGCAGTGTGAGGACAGTCTGCTTCTCCGAGCGCCTAAAGACTCACGCAACATGAAGAGTGCAGAGAGAGGCGTCGCTCAGAGCCTGCACAAGTTCACCTTCACCAAGGTAATGCGTCCATAGTCATGCAATTATATCTCCAGAGTGTGTTATTGTACTGGTATTTTGAACTGACTGCTAATGCTTTTGAGATTCTGTGTGGAGATCGGTTCGTACTGGTAGAAATTAATGTTTTATTGTATTGCTTTTATGAGCATTTTTACTTTTCACAAAGGCATTTTTTCTACAAGTGTGCATTAGCTTTTGAATCAAATTCTTACATTTATTCAGCGAATAAGACAACATATGGGCTGTTACCATGCAAATTAAACCACTATCAGCTAAATTAATCTTTGCAGTGCAGAGGAAACACAAAAGCTTGAATACTAATATTTTAATAATATAAAGGTAGTGTAAATGTGAAATTAAAACCGCCAGCAGGTGGCAGCGAGTCAGTGTTAATAAGTGAGTCGCTGTGATTGAACCGAATCATTTAAACGAATGAATCATTCAGAAACGAATCATCTTCATGTTAGAGACACAAAACAGTGCTGTGACTGTTGCTGAAACCCCCCCGAAATCCCCAATCCCACCTCAGACGACTAAATAATTTCACTAAACATTATGAAAATTAATGCTTTTTTTATTATTTAAAAAACCACCTGCATCACTTTAAACATAGAAAAATAGTAGCAGTACTCGTGCGCCCCCCCCCCAGCATCCACCATGTTAAGATGCTTATAAAGTAATTGTTACTGACAAGCTTGACTCTGCATGTGACGTTTCTCAGATTTTTGGACAGCGGAGCTCTCAGCAGGAGGTCTACGATCACACCATAAGAGAGATGATACGAGATGTTCTGCGTGGAGAAAACCGGCTCCTCTACACGTACGGCGTGACCAACTCGGGGAAGACCTACAGCATACAGGGTACGACGGCGGCTGGGGGGGTGCACGTGTTTGTGCACCGCTGGATGGGTTGATATTGTCTGTGCCTGTACAGGAGCGGGTGGAGAGGCGGGTCTGCTGCCACGAGCGTTAGTCTCGGTGTTCCTGAAGCTGTCTGGACGGCTGTACTCCGACATGGACCTCAAGCCCGTACTGAGCCAGGAGGTCCGGAAACTGGACGCCAGAGAGGTCCGTGCCGAGGAAATACGGCGGGATGCTTTGCTCAAAGAGGTAAAGAGAGAGACGGGTACTTTGGAGATGTAACAGGTTACTAGTGCTGGGCGGTATACCGGTGTCTATTTTTCTTATGATATGAATTTTTTATATACCGGTGTCATTTAAATAACGTTCGTAACGCGACACTGTCAGAGACGGGTCTCTTTTTGGCGAGGATACAGCTGTATGTGTTACTCAGGGTTTCCGCGGAGTCATAAAACGTCTTAAATTTAATAATAAGAACTTTAGGCCATTAAAAACGTCCGGATTTTCCATACAAGGTCATTTAGCCACGTCTTAAATTGATATGCTTGTTCTACCATTGCCTTTTCCCTCCTGAAAATGCGCTGGCGGCGGCATTCATTCGTTTGGCCTGTTGTAGTTCTATCTGAGGAATCTGGGTGGTCTCACAGCGTTCCAGAACTACAAGGTCCATGTGGCAGTGCAACAAAGGACTTTCACAGACACCCGCGCCAACTCCCAAGCTTCACTGCCGATGTTCGACTGTAGCCTAGGCCTACAGTCGATGTTCACAAGAGTCTCCTCAGCTCATTACTGTATGTCGTTGAGTCACTGCTTGGTTTAACTGAAATCTCCCGGTCTATCACAATGGGAAAGTGTGCGTTTAACGGGCTATGGCTCGGAGACGGTGCGTTTAGTAGTTAGCTCAAGCCCGTCGCAAACAATCGGTATCAAGCCTATTGCACACGGTGTAAGAAAGCGTTGGAGCGGTCTAGTTTAGGCATAAAATCCTAACAGTCGCATGCAAAGTCAGAAAAGCATAAAGTTGCTGTAAAAGGTCTGCAGCGGGTGCAGGCGATCGATCAGTTTAGTTCGTGTAGATCGTAGCACGTAATTTGTGTAGGTCATAAATTTAGGCGTCATAAGCGTGAAGCTGAAGCACTCATAGAACGTGATGAGAGAGAAGAAGTCATTCACAATAAACAACTTTCAGACCCTATTAGCGGCTTTTTCCATAGAATATACAAACCTAGCAACTTTTTTGGATAAACCTTATGTTCATTTAGATGTCGTTAAATATGAGCATAGATCGTCTGAGAATATATTAATGCCCTTTTAAATTTTTTTTGTTACTCAGACGCATGCAATACGCTGCCAAAACCACCACATAGCCGCTGTTTAGTGTAACGTTAGATGCATGTTGAGTTTATCAGACGATGTCGGGATTATAAATGAGTGACTCCTGGTTAACATGCATTAATGGGTCGTATTTAGTGGGGGTTTTCTACAATATTCACTCATCGTGACACTTAAATATGAGTTTTCCTCTTTAGAAAATGTGGCTCACACCCGGTTATGCATGAGAAAAATAAATACCGTCATATACCGTGAAACCGGTGTAATTTAGAAAAATACCGTGATATCAATTTTTGGTCATACCGCCAAGCACTGTTAACCCTTAAATGCATGAATGTTTCGCCAATCATATTCGTGTCTTTAGCGACCCAGAGCTATATCTCCAGCACGGATGGATCCTAAACTGCTGCAATAGCAAAAAACTCTCAACTTCATAAAATAAAGCATATTTCGTTACCTTTAGTTCGCGCCGCGTAAATCGCGTCTGGTGTGAACTTTTAACTTTCTCTTAAGTTAACAAGAACTTAAGTGTCTTTGTTTGGTCCAGGAGGAGAGCACGGCTGGACATCAGTCTCGTCTGCGCGCGGGTTTGTCCTGGGACAGCGGCGTCAGCGGACTCTCAGCGACCAGCCGCATCACAACACAGCTGGAGGGTGAGGAGCTACAACTATTACTCTCACTCCGCTCAGACTTTGGCTGAACTCAATAGTGATATGTTAGGCTACTTAAACAAAGAGGCTAGGGCTGTCAAAACGTTGCATTTTAATTTTAGATGCTGCTTATCAGTGGCGCACGAGATGGAAAGACGATGATGCATTTTAATGCTTTTGTTCGAGTTAAAGCCACTGCATGCAGCGCTGCTCATTCACAATATTACAGAAAAAGAGAACATCGATGTTGTTTAACTCCAAACTGAATCCAAGCCGTTCACACAGCACACGTTTTCTATCAGCGTTGCACTCGTGTCTCACAGTTTAAAGTTCAACTTTAAAAAAAAATAGTTGCTGCATCTCATGTTTTTAAATAAAGAAAGTCTCTTTGTGATTGGTTTTCAGTCCTTAAACTATACATGCTACTGTTTTGTTTACAACCTAAGCAACTTAATTATATATGCATTATTTTTAAACATTATGCACTTTTTCAAATACAGTCGTGTTATTTTACAGCTTTGAAGAAAACGTGCATTAGTAGTATTTTGCTCAATTCAAGATTTATTTGTATAGCGCTGTTAACGATTCAATCGTTGCAAAGCAGCTTTACAGGAAAATACGATTCTACAATAGATTTATATATCGCAGAAACTTAATATATTTAACTTATCATCAGCATAACAATGGAAATCAATCCCGTAACATGTATATTGAAATTGCAGAGGACCTATGACAGATCCTTGTGGTACTCCATACCAGTTGAGATACCCCCCCCCCCCCAACAGTAACTATGACTTTTAAATTTGAATATTGATAATATTTAAGTACAAAAATCGAATGTAGTTTTTACAGCCCTAGAAGAGACTTTACAGCCCTACTGAGACTTTTTGTGTTTATAAAAAGTGCCATATTCCAGCTGTGTTTGTTAGATAAGATCTCGAATGCTAACCTAAAACTGGAGATGTCTTGTGTTTGTCGTCCAGACTCGGATGGCGTGTGTTTGGAGGCGAATGGCTTGTGTCTCAGCGGCGGCGAGGATCTTGAGCAGGGCGTGCAGTTCTCAGTCTGGGTCTCGTTTTATGAGATCTATAACGAGTTTCTGTACGATCTCCTGGACGCTCCACCTTCACTTCAGTCCCACAAGAGAGCCACGCTACGCCTCAGCGATGACAAACATGGGAATCCTTACGTGAAGGGTAAGAATCGCAAACTAGGGATGGGCGAGGTCTTATCGGAGTAACGGGGGCGGGGTTTAGCTCGTTGCTACGGGTGATGTCAGAGTGCTTATTAACTATGCACACAGTGATTGGCTGATAGTCTCTGTCAGAGATTTATTCATAGACATATTGATATTATGTTGCTAAAGATGTTAAAATACAGTTTCAATAATTAAACAAGTATATGTTCAGCTAATTGTGAGTCTCTTACGTGTGTGTGTGTGTGTGTGTGTGTGTGTGTGCTTCTCATAATTAGTGAATGTGCATATAAACAGCCTTTTAATTAATAGAGTAGATTAATCACGGCTGATCGTAAGACATAAAGAAAACCAAACCGGAGGCAAGAACAGCTGTTATTTCTCTCCAGCTGGTTAATAAAAACAAGCATATAATCAGAGGTGATGGCTTTTTAAAAGCTCGTTATCGTCAAATGTTTCTAAAATGTGTATATTCAAAGCCAGATTGCTGGGAACGGCTATTTTAGGATAGTTTGTGGTTAGTAGGGGTTGAACGACTTCTGATTCTGAGGAGTCCAGTATGAATGAAACGCATATTACATTACGTTTGTGCTCACAGCACCTTAATTTTTGTCTCTGGATGCGTGTGAATTATCCTCATGGCTATAAATCTCGAGATATATGTCACAAACAGAACAGAAATGACTAATTTAAATACGTATAATTTCCACATATCTTTGAATTGTAATGATGCAGAATGTTTCCGTGCTTTAGATCTGACCTGGATTCAGGTACAAAGTGCAGAAGAGGCCTGGAAAGTGCTTAAAGTCGGACAACGCAATCAAAGTTTCGCCAGCACTCACTTAAACCACAACTCCAGCCGCAGGTACACCACGAGCGATGCTGTGCAATCGTCCTCAAACATCTGAGCTTGTAACATTTATCATTTAATCCCTGCATCTCAAAATCCTATCATCGAACCAAATCATGCTTTTGATTTCTTTTCCATAACTATCAGATATGCATCATCATCATATGCACTTTAAGCTGCCGACACATGTATCATGTTAATAGGAAAATATATCAATAATGTGTTATTTGTTAGCCATAGCATCTTTACTATCCGTGTCCTGCACGTCAAGCCTGAAGCGGAGCTGGGAAACCGGACCAGGATCAGCGAGTGAGTCCATCCACCGATGTAATTGCTGTATTGGACCGAACCCTGTCGATGTTTAATGTGGAGCTGTCATGTGTTTTGGTCCCGGCAGGCTCTCTGTGTGTGACTTGGCGGGGTCTGAGCGCTGTAAAACCCAGCAGAACGGCGAGAGAATGAAGGAGGCGAACAACATCAACACGTCTCTGCTGACGCTGGGCCGCTGCATCACGGCTCTGAGACACAATCAAACCAATAAGTGAGTGACCGCTGCTGGCCATAAGCGCTGCAGACTTGCATCAGAGATTTCGGGTCGGGTTCGGGCTCTAAATTTAACTGTGCCGCTCGGGTCGGTTCAGACGATCTCGGGTACGGGCCGGGTTCGGGCTTCAGTTTTGAGCCCGTGCAGACCTCTAACAGTAGGACTATTAATAGGGGATGTGCACGAGTTTTCCGAAGTGATAATAATGTAATTTATACTCCAGATATCCATATTTTACGCGTGGCATCGATGCATCGTATTATCATACATTATATCAATCCATATCGATGAATCGTTACACCCCTAATATATAACTAACCGATAACTTCAGAGATTAAAAGGAACGTTTATGTGTGATTAAGTCGCTAATTTAAGAAGTTCGTTTTTCAAGGCACTTATTTAATACACAATAAAGTGCAAAACTGACGCAATTTGATTATATAATAGTGGTTTTATTATTCCAACATATAAAGTAGAAATGACTACTGGTTATAGTGGTAATTTGATGTTTTTTTATTTATTATTATTACTTTAAAACAGTGTTTGTTTACCATAAAGCATATTTTTGTCATCTCATTCCAAATGGATGATTTTTATAGCTTTAAAGTGCTTGAATTTCTCTCTCAAAACAGTACTAGCTCTGTGATAATATATGACTATTTCTGCCACAACACCATGGTTATAGTTCTGATTTTCTCTGTCCGCACTGTTTATAACAGACGACGGACGAGTAGTGTGCTTCGCTGTTTGATGCTACATTTAGTCACACCGTCAGAATGAATGGCCACAAAATGGCACCTATAGGTGTCAGTCTGGAGCCCAGCTGATGATTTACTGTCCTCGCCGCAGGTCTCGTCCTCCGCTGGTGGTCCCCTTCAGAGACAGCAAGTTAACCCGTGTCCTGCAGAGCTTCTTCTGTGGTCACGGCCGCTCCTGCATGCTGGTCAACATTAACCCCTGCGCCTCCACCTACGACGAGACGCTGCAAGCGCTCAAGTTCTCCGCCATCGCCACACAGGTGACCCCACGACACGCCCTTTCAGCTTATCTCTTCTGTAGGGATGTAACGGTTCACTCCACTCACCATTCGATTCACTAAATCAGATTTAAGACCAATTATAAATTCAATTGCTTGGACGAAATGCTGCACATTTCTTTGTGAAATCAAAACTAATATAGCACTTGCTCTTTTGTTGGTTTTGATTGCTTCTATTGTGCTCGTCGCTTTGGATAAAAGCGTCTGCTAAGTACAACATTTTAATATGTAAATAACAAAACTTGATTCAAATGTAAAAACAAGCCCAAAATCAAACGAGTAACGCAAATTAAATACATCTCTTTATATACACAAACTAAGGCTTTGTCTGTGCTCTTTCCACTTAAAATTAGAGGCAACGCTGCATTTTAATCAGCATCCAAACGAAGATGCTGCATACATGCAACACGAGCCGTTTATAATCTAAACTAGATTGTATAATTTTTATTTGAGTAAACACAGAATGGAGAAACTATGCATGAATATCTGCATGAGATCAACGCTTTATATAGCCGCTCAATCGCAGGAAGCCCCGCCTCCTGAATGAAAGAGCCAATCGGTAATCGGTAAAGTCAGCGCGTCACTGCAGCTGCTGTTAGAAGTCCCGGTTGCTATAGAAACAGTCAGCGCACTGAGACGCACGCATGCTGAGAAATACTCTTTATAACGCTATTTGAGCAAAACAATATTTATGACACCAAATTCAAATATGAAATTTAATCATAAGCTTATAGAACAGTTTTGGAGAATGTGATGCTTCCCCATACAAAGTGATAGGAGCTGCACTTGGATGCCCGAGAGGCGTTTCAAAGATGGCCGCTGAGTGACAGGACTTGTCTTAAAGAGACTTTGGATGCACTCTCTGCCAGCAGGTGGCGCTTTAAGCGTTTCTTTGGTTACCGCTGAAAACATAGCGCTTATGAACAGCAATGATAGTGTTTCCTTGGTTACCGCTTATGAACAGCAGTGATGACACACACACTCTATAAACAAAGCTGAACACATGATACAGTGTTTCCTTGGTTTAAACAAAGCTCGTATGAACAGCAATGATACAGTGTTTCCTTGGTTACCGCGTAAACAAAGCGTATGAACAGCAATGATACAGTGTTTCCTTGGTTACTCAGTAAAATGAACAGCAATGATACAGTGTTAGGAAAACAAAGCGTATGAACAGCAATGATGTTATTTATGTTACCTTTATAAACAAAATGAACAGCAATGATAGTGTTTCCTGTGTATCAGTTATCGGTTGCACATAAACATGCAAATATCGATCACTACTTTATAATGCTGGCTCAGCTGATTTGAATCGTCACATATATGAATCTATTTTCATCGTTCCATCCCTACTCTTCTGGACACCTAACGACTCTCACACACCGTGTCTCTGTCGTGGCAGCTGGTGCACGGGCCCTGCAGTAAGACGAGAGTGGCTTATATTCTGTCGCTGCTCCGCGAGCAGCATCCCAACAACACCACAGTCCTGGAGGAGGAGGAGGAGAGCGACGAGGAAGGAGACATCACCATGTTTGATCACGAAGTAAATACACTCTCACTTCATTCAGAGACCAATTATAGTCCTGTTATGATAACAAATTACATGGCAAAAATGGCAGTTTAACACGCTTTAGGTATATAATTTGATTACTTTTGACCGAACTCATTTATCACAGTGATGTAAATGGGATCATCTTACAATATTGAGTTATCAACAGCATTAAACATTGCATTATGTCAGGGTTTCTCAAACTGGGCTTGATGAAGTTTACTGAAAAGCTTATAATGAATTGCATAAAAATATAATTTTAAAATGACAACAATGAAATTAAAAGGCTTTAAAAAAAGAAAAATTGTGTTTACCTGTATCTCATGCAGAGGTTGCGTTAGACTTTAACATTTTCCGTCATAATCTATTATTACCCATCATTTTAATTGTCATATTTTAGCTACAGTAACGCATTTAATTGCTTCTTTTATTTTCATTTTTTATAATGTACCTACAGGACGAGCATATAGGCTTATGTATTTATTTATTAATGAAGATAACAGACTGAGACAGCAGAGCTTATAAACAACTAAATATGCTAGGGCTGGGTAATAAAAAAAAAATCTTGATTTTAATAGATAATCATAATTTTTATGAACCAATATGAATTATTAAATAAAATCCCAGTAGATGCTGTTTTCGGTTGATGAATGAACCGTACAGATGCACCTTCTATACAATAAATTGCGTTGTTACATTTGATATGAAACAAAAGTCTGTCAATTTTATTAAGAAATTAAAGCGATAAATACCATTTTAGCGCTCTTTAATGTGGCCTGGTGGATCGCTGTAGATTAAACTGGGTACTGGGGGGGGGGGGGTATTACAGCTGTAATTATTTGTCTCGTGTCCATTAACCATCGTCTGAGAGCCATGAACATGCAAACATGTTATTTAATTATTAACGGATTACCTTAAAATCTCAGGTCAATATATAAGGTGAAAAAATGGGAATCCTTGCATTACATGCAAATAAGAATTAATGTGAAATTGTGCATTTTAATGGGGTACATACATGGTTAAATAAGCCATAATTGTAAGTTCATCAACAGTTGATGCAATGTTGAGAACACTTATGTAGATGATTTTTGTAAGACCAGAGTTGTGCCTGAATGTCCATAAAACTGGAAGACTTTCTGAGTGTTTATAAGCAGTGGGCTATTTTAGAAAGGAACATGTAAAAGATGAATTATGGAGATTAATTATTGCAATGGTGTGAATATGCAATCAAGAATGTAACCAGTCTGATTACAACTCTTTAACAATGCAATTGAATCTAATTAGAAGATCACATGTAAACCCAGCTCTGTACGTGAATGTCTGAGACGTCATTGATCGGTGAGTCTGAAGATGTGGTGTGTTCAGACTGTGTGTGAATGTCTGAGACGTCATTGATCGGTGAGCCTGAAGATGTGGTGTGTTCAGACTGTGTGTGAATGTCTGAGACGTCATTGATCGGCGAGCCTGAAGATGTGGTGTGTTCAGACTGTACGTGAATGTCTGAGACGTCATTGATCGGTGAGTCTGAAGATGTGTGTTCAGACTGTGTGTGAATGTCTGAGACGTCATTGATCGGTGAGTCTGAAGATGTGGTGTGTTCAGACTGTACGTGAATGTCTGAGACGTCATTGATCGGTGAGTCTGAAGATGTGGTGTGTTCAGACTGTATGTGAATGTCTGAGACGTCATTGATCGGTGAGCCTGAAGATGTGGTGTGTTCAGACTGTATGTGAATGTCTGAGACGTCATTGATCGGTGAGTCTGAAGATGTGGTGTGTTCAGACTGTATGTGAATGTCTGAGACGTCATTGATCGGTGAGTCTGAAGATGTGGTGTGTTCAGACTGTGTGTGAATGTCTGAGACGTCATTGATCGGTGAGTCTGAAGATGTGGTGTGTTCAGACTGTATGTGAATGTCTGAGACGTCATTGATCGGTGAGCCTGAAGATGTGGTGTGTTCAGACTGTACGTGAATGTCTGAGACGTCATTGATCGGTGAGTCTGAAGATGTGGTGTGTTCAGACTGTGTGTGAATGTCTGACACGTCATTGATCGGTGTGTCTGAAGATGTGGTGTGTTCAGACTGTACGTGAATGTCTGAGACGTCATTGATCGGCGAGTCTGAAGATGTGGTGTGTTCAGACTGTACGTGAATGTCTGAGACGTCATTGATCGGTGAGCCTGAAGATGTGGTGTGTTCAGACTGTACGTGAATGTCTGAGACGTCATTGATCGGTGAGTCTGAAGATGTGTTGTGTTCAGACTGTACGTGAATGTCTGAGACGTCATTGATCGGTGAGCCTGAAGATGTGGTGTGTTCAGACTGTGTGTGAATGTCTGAGACGTCATTGATCGGCGAGCCTGAAGATGTGGTGTGTTCAGACTGTGTGTGAATGTCTGAGACGTCATTGATCGGTGAGTCTGAAGATGTGGTGTGTTCAGACTGTACGTGAATGTCTGAGACGTCATTGATCGGTGAGCCTGAAGATGTGTGTTCAGACTGTGTGTGAATGTCTGAGACGTCATTGATCGGTGAGTCTGAAGATGTGGTGTGTTCAGACTGTATGTGAATGTCTGAGACGTCATTGATCGGTGAGTCTGAAGATGTGGTGTGTTCAGACTGTACGTGAATGTCTGACGTCATTGATCGGTGAGCCTGAAGATGTGTGTTCAGACTGTGTGTGAATGTCTGAGGCGTCATTGATCGGTGAGTCTGAAGATGTGGTGTGTTCAGACTGTGTGTGAATGTCTGAGAGCGTCATTGATCGGTGAGTCTGAAGATGTGGTGTGTTCAGACTGTACATGAATGTCTGAGAGCGTCATTGATCGGTGAGTCTGAAGATGTGGTGTGTTCAGACTGTATGTGAATGTCTGAGAGGTCATTGATCGGTGAGTCTGAAGATGTGGTGTGTTCAGGCTGTACGTGAATGTCTGAGACGTCATTGATCGGTGAGTCTGAAGATGTGGTGTGTTCAGACTGTATGTGAATGTCTGAGAGGTCATTGATCGGTGAGTCTGAAGATGTGGTGTGTTCAGACTGTATGTGAATGTCTGAGACGTCATTGATCGGTGAGTCTGAAGATGTGGTGTGTTCAGGCTGTATGTGAATGTCTGAGACGTCATTGATCGGCGAGTCTGAAGGTGTGTTGTGTTCAGACTGTATGTGAATGTCTGAGACGTCATTGATCGGCGAGTCTGAAGGTGTGGTGTGTTCAGACTGTACGTGAATGTCTGAGACGTCATTGATCGGTGAGTCTGAAGGTGTGGTGTGTTCAGGCGCTGCTGAAGGCCATTGATGTGCTGAAGCGTGAAGTGCTGCGTCAGCGGCAGGAGAAAGAGGAGCTGGAGGCCGCGGTTCGAGACGAGGTCTGCACGGAGATGATGGAGGTCATCAGCCGCATGCAGGACGACTTCAGGTAACTCAAAGATTGAGGGTGCTCGAATATGACAAAGATCATAATCACGATTATTTTGGTCAATATTGTAATCATGATTATTTAAAGCGATTTATTAGTGGGCCATATGACCAAAACTTTATATGAAAGCTTTATTTAAAGATACTGATATACATCAAATATATATTTTCTGTAAATAGGGTTGCTATCTGTATTTTAGAGACCAGCGAAATGTCACGATTCTCGGAGTAACTAATATTAGTAATAAAAAAAATCCTAAAAATTATTAAACTGCCAGTTATAAAAAAGCTAAATAATACAATAGAATAAAAAAGATGCAAATGAAACAAACCGTGCTTTAAGATGTTTTTATGCAAGTATTCAGCCTATTAGAGAGTTGTAAAAAAAACTATAAGAATTAAACCTGCTTTGTTTCTTATTAAAGCTACAAAAGCCCTTCAGTCGAGAGAAGAGAGTGATTTTGTTGTTTGATTATTAATATAAAGCACACAGTCACTGCAGGAATATAGCACGCTGTCTCTTTAAGAGCCGCACGGATACTATTTACTGTTACACAAGTATTTGTTTGATTATTAATATAAAGCACACAGTCGCTGCAGGAATATAGCACGCTGTCTCTTTAAGAGCCGCACGGATCCTATTTACTGTTACACAAGTATTTGTTTGATTATTAATATAAAGCACACAGTCACTGCAGGAATATAGCGCGCTGTCTCTTTAAGAGCCGCACGGATACTATTTACTGTTACACATGTATTTGTTTGATTATTAATATAAAGCACACAGTCACTAGGGATGAGCGAGTACAGCATTATCTGTATCTGTTAACCATATGAATTATCTGTATCTGTATCTGTACTCGGACTGGGCGGGGCATAACCCGGAAGTGGGCGGGATTTAACCTGGAAGTGGGTCGGGCTTGTCTTGAAATGGGCGGGGCTTTAACCGGTATGTTATTTTAAGCATGCAATTGATATGGGTTGATCAGAAATTGTTATATTTATTGCTGATTAGAAAACTATTTACATGACAGCATCAGCATTGAGCTTCAGATCAATGGTTTTGATCACGATAACAAACGAACTATATACAGAACAAGTTTTGCAACAATGAATACAACACATGCGGTTGCAATTATGAAGTAAAATGTAATGAACAAGAGTTTTCATCTCAACATAACTTGCTTTTTTTAACTTTTAATTTTTTTATGATCAGTGATATTTTTTTATTTCCACACCAGGTATGTGTGTGTGTGTAGCTAATTAATTTGTAATATAGTTTTATACCACTACTTCCTTTTTTTTATGAAATACAGCAAGAAAGTGTCAGACACTCAGTGCGTGAAGTAAAAAAAGATTAGAGCCAGCTGACGGTTTAAAAAGAAAAAAATCTCCGACAGGCAGAGGCGAGTCGCATTCTACCAAGCACCACGTCTGAACAAAACCCCACGTTTACCAAAACTCTACTGGTTAATAAGTAAGTACTACAAACCAAAGTAAAAACAAACCTGAAGCTGAAGAAACCCTAAACGTTAACGGAAAAACCCGCGCACCTGGTGACTGAGGGGAGAGACAGAGAGAGGCGTGCTGTTCTCTTCTCAGTGTTCTGTGTGTGAGTGAGCAGAGCGGGACACAGCAACACAATAAGGGGCGCTCACATATCGTGTCTTTTGCGCGCTCAAGTTCGTTATTTCAAATGTAGACGCCAGCGGTATGCGCTACTCATAATGGAAGCGACGCTCGTTTTTCTCAGCGGCGTCCGCGCGCATCGAATAAAAAACATCTCAACTTTTCAGAATGCCGCAGCGCACCGCAGGTCATGTGACGAAATTTCCTTCTTGTAACGGAGCGCAGCTGATGGTTGCTTAGCAACGACAAATGCCTCGGAGCGCAACATCCCGAACGCTTTGGAAAAAGGAGAAAGCAGCGCGCCTAGCGTTTTCCGCAGCGTTTTAGGCCGATATGTGACCAGGCCCTAAATCTGTATGTGTGTAGGGGAGGCGCTGTGACTAGCCTATCACAGAACGCAGACACAGTCAGCTACCCAATGAGAATGTTTATTCAATCCGAGCACAGATATTGACTCGTATTACTCGTATGATACTCGTACTCGGCAAAAGTGCTTTATCCGTACCGGATACTCGTTTCAGCCGAGTATCCGGCTCAACTCTAACAGTCACTGCAGGAATATAGCACGCTGTCTCTTTAAGAGCCGCACGGATCCTATTTACTGTTACACAAGTATTTGTTTGATTATTAATATAAAGCACACAGTCTCAGCAGGAATATAGCGCTGTCTCTTTAAGAGCCGCACGGATCCTATTTACTGTTACACAAGTATTTGTTTGATTATTAATATAAAGCACACAGTCACTGCAGGAATATAGCACGCTGTCTCTTTAAGAGCCGCACGGATCCTATTTACTGTTACACAAGTATTTGTTTGATTATTAATATAAAGCACACAGTCACTGCAGGAATATAGCGCGCTGTCTCTTTAAGAGCCGCACGGATCCTATTTACTGTTACACAAGTATTTGTTTGATTATTAATATAAAGCACACAGTCACTGCAGGAATATAGCGCGCTGTCTCTTTAAGAGCCGCACAGATCCTATTTACTGTTATACTGTTAATTTACATTAATTGCACAGCCCTAGTGCATATTGTAAAGTTCTTTCCTTGTGCAGTGAGACGCTGGAAACCGAGAGGGATCTGATGGAGAAGAGATGCGAGAACAAAATCAACAACTTGAAGAGCAGCCTGAAGAACTATTACTGCCAAGAGCTCGAGGTCAGTGATGCGATGCTCAGCCGAACCCTGTACGAGCCTGCTATTAACATCAGGTTACTTACTGCGCATCTGATCACCGAGGCTCCAATTATTTAAACTGTATTAGCTGTAGCTGAATTTTCAGCATCATTACTCTCATCATAGCACACTCTATTCTAATTCTATTCTAAATAAAATAACGTGCCCCTTTTAGACTTGCACTCTATTAATTTACTAACTGCTAATAATAATTATTGTGCACTCGTGATTTTTCTAGAATAACTTTTGCTGCTGAATTATCCACTAACCTAGTTTATAATAGTAATTTTGTCAAATTTTTCTTTAAAATGAAGTTGTCTATATTTAGTAGATTGTGTTCAATGCACAAAACAGTGGTGATCAGGTCAGCACACTGTGGTGTAGAAATTCTACACTGATTATAAGGTATCGGATCGGTATCGACCGATACTCAAAAGTTTTGGTATCATATCGGATATGAAAAAATGGTATCGGTGCATATTTAGTATACTGTGTTTAATGCACAAAACAGTGGTGAGCACATTGTAGAAATTCTACACTGATAATAGGGTATCGGATCGGTATCGACCGATACTTAAAAATGTTGGTATCGTATCGAATATAAAAAAATGGTATCGGTGCATATTTAGTATATTGTGTTTAATGCACAAAACAGTGGTGAGCACATTGAGGTGTAGAAATTCTACACTGATCATAAGGTATCGGAACGGTATCGGTATCGACCGATACTCAGTATTTTTGGTATCGGATATGAAAAAATGGTATCGGTGCATCCCTATTTTAAACCCAACTGAGTGATGAGTTTTTGACGGTTTCTCGTGTCTTGAAGGAGCGAGATGAAGAGATCCGAGAGCTCACTGCTGCTCTGAAGGAGAAGGAAGAGAGTCGTATCGCTCCAGCTCCTATATTCCCGCCTCTGAGTGACGTCGACGCTCCGCGGCGCTCGCGGCGTTTGGCTTCATCACACAGACGAGACGCGGATCACGAGAGCGTGGAGCTGGAGCAGTGCAGAGCCGAGCTGGACCTGAAGCAGACGGAGCTGCGTCTGAAGACACTCGGTAAGCTGCAACAAGATTCAAAGAGAAAGCCATTGTTTTTTTCTACAACTGAGTCCTCTCTCTGGTTCAGAGCTGAAGCGTCTGCAGGAGAGCGGGCCGCTGGCGGGCTCCACGGGGACCCTGACGACTTCAGCCGAGCGCAAGCTGCAGGAGGGCCAGAGGGTCAGTACATCTGCCTTTAGTGATCATCACCGGACGAGTGCTCGAGGGTATCGATGTGGGATTTGACACTAACGAGTATTATCGAGTACACCTCTACAGAGCGCATGCATGCATGACGTGATGAAGTCTAGACTAGTGCGAGTGTGTTCTGCGTGGTTCAGTCTAGAGGTCGACCAAGATGGGTTTTTCTCTGACCGGTGCCGATATTTAGAAATCTAGTGGCCGATATATGATACTGACTATATTTCTTTTTCATCTCATAAAAGAGTTTGAGTAAATGTTTATTGCAGGGTAAAAGATAGTAGTAGCCTAATTCATAGTAATAATAATAATACATTACCCAAAACTTAGTATCAATATTTTAATCTTAAATATTATTTATTAATTTGTAGCGGCAGGTTAAATGCATTCATGTCGTGTGTAAATCCATCTAAACACCTCTTCAGACGCAGCTTCTGTGCACTGCAAAGATTAATTTAGTTGAATATTAAAACATTTTAGGAGTCAGTTTTAGATTACACACTCGGCAAAATCTCGTCTAGTTATCGATAAAATCCCAGAAAATATAATATTTTGCTCAAAATATGGTTGAAACTTTGGAAGAGATGAACGTGTGACACAGGGTCTCAAACTGAGGAGGACTTGGTGATGTGTAAAATCAAGTGTTGTCAAATAAAAAAAAAAACTTTTATGAATTGATATTGTTCATAATCAGGATTTCTGTGAGGCTTAATTCATCCTTCTAGAGAAATCAATGCATCATGGCTTTAAATATCGCATGCACTGCAAAAAACTCAACATGTTCCCGAGTATGTTTATCATCTTCTCCAATCCAGATTTACTGGAGATGCCAAGTGTTTGATTTTCTGAGAAACGAATCAAAATTGAGCTGCTTTAGAACAGATATCGGTCGAAGTGAAAACTTGTTTTGCCTTAAGCAGATTTCTTAGAGACCATTGGCAGATATTTGTTCTTGTTTTAATCATAAACTCGCTGAGAATATGATTGAGTCCTCTTTAAGAATGAGCTGAAGTTATTTCCATATTCTCTATTGTGGTCAAATGAGTTAACGGAGATTTGTTGTGCTTTCATAACTCTGTTGCTGATATCTAACAGTGGGTCTTACTTGGTCTTAAAACCAAGTACTTGTCATTTAATGCATCTGAATATATGTATATATGATCCTAATATAACAGCATAATAATGCATGGAGGCCTAGACGGTTTTAATGCTCAAGATGGAAAGTAAGTATCAAAATATGAGATGAATAAATAGCACTTTTTGTTAGAAAATGTTTAAGTAACAAGTAGAAAAAAGTTAACACTGCAGAAAGAACTCGTCCCCTGCCCTTCTTTTCTCTGTACATTGACACAAGCCCCGTCCGTCAGATCCCTAAACAAGGACATGTCTGCAGATTCAACTTTATTAGGGTTAGGGTTAGGGTTAGGTTCAACAATGTTATGTATGAGAAGCTGCTAAAGACACCGACGGAAGAGCAATGTAAATATAATGGTGCGATGTATTGCACACAAAATGATTGGGGTCATGTACATATATTGTGTGATTAGCCGATATATTGATTATCGTAACCGGTCTAGCTGCTAGTGTTCATGTGAGATGAAGATCCTCCTGTTTGTTCCTCAGGGAGCGCTTGATGTCAGATCCTCCACTGTTGATTACTGACAGGATTTCCTCTGTGTGTGTGTGTTTCTCTCTCTCTCTGTGCATCTCTCTCTCTGTCTCTCTCTGTGTGTGTGTGTGTGTGTGTGTGTGTGTGTCTCTCTCTGTCTGTCTCTGTGTGTGTGTGTGTGTGTGTGTGTGTCTCTCTTTCTCTGTGTGTGTCTCTCTCTGTCTGTGTGTGTGTTTCTCTCTCTATGCACCTCTCTCTCTCTCTGTCTCTCTCTGTGTGTGTCTCTCTCTTTCTTTCTCTGTGTGTGTGTCTGTCTCTCTCTGTGTGTATCTCTCTCTCTCTCTGTCTGTGTGTCTCTCTGTCCGTCTCTGTGTGTGTGTGTGTGTGTCTCTCTTTCTCTGTGTGTCTCTCTCTCTGTCTCTCTCTCTCTCTGTCTGTCTCTGTGTGTGTCTCTCTCTCTGTCTGTCTCTGTCTCTGCAGAACCTGAAGCAGCTGCGGGTGGAGCTCCAGATGCTGGGTGTGAAGCTGCAGTCTGGAGAACGAGCGTGCTGTCGTAACACCGACGGAGAGAAGCTGCGCATCGCTCTCTCCTCCGCTGACAGCAAACTCGCCAAACAGGTAACAACACCCTAAAGATCACGCTTCAATCCAGTCAAACACAACACTTTTATACAACCCCAAATCAGAAAAAGTTGAATAAAAGTAAAAAAGAAAGTAGTGATTTCTGAATTTACTTTGACTTGTATTTCATTGCAGACAATATGAACACAAAATATTTATGTTTTGTCTGGTCAACTTCATGTCATTTGTACATATACATCCTTTCCTGTCATTCAGACCTGCAACACATTCCAAAAAAAGTTGGGACAGTAAAGCATTTACCACTTTGTAATGTTGCCATTCCTTTTCACAACACGTTTAGGGACTGAAGACACCAAGTGATGAAGTGTTTCAGGTGTAATTTTGTCCCATTCTTCCTGCAAACAAGTCTTAAGGTGGGCAACAGTACGGGGTCTGCGTTGTCACACATTCTCTATTGGAGACAGGTCGGGACTGCAGGCAGGCCAGTCAAGCGCCGGTACCCTCTTCCTCCGCAGCCAGGACTTTGTAATGTGTGCAGAATGTGGTTTTGCATTGTCTTGTTGAAATATGCATGGACGTCCCTTCTGAACACTGTTAACATAGGGCTTCCTTTTGGCACAGTACAGTTTTAACTGGCATTTGTGGATGTAGCTACGTATTGTGGGACTTGACAAAGGTTTGCCAAAGTAGTCCTGAGCCCATGTGGTGATTTCGCTTCTAGATGAATGACGATTCTTGATGTAGTGAGGGATCGGAGATCACGGTTCAGCTTAGGCTTGCGCCCTTGTCCTTTACGCACTGAAATTCCTCCAGATTCATTGAATCTTTTAATTATGTTATGCACTGTTGAAGGTGAAATATCCAAATCTCTTCCTATCTTTCTTTGAGGAACATTGTTTTTAAACATTTCAATTTTCTCACGTATTTGTTGGCAAACTGGCGATCCTCGGCTCATTTTTGCTCCTAAAGGACTAGATCTTTCTTAGATGCTGCTTTTGTACCAAATTACAATCACCAGTTGACATCATCTGTTTCAAATCACATCATTATTTAACCAATTTACCTCATTACTAGCCCTAAATTGCTCCTGTCCCAACTTTTTTTGGAATGTGTTGCAGGTCTGAATGACAGGAAAGGATGTATATGTACAAATGACATGAAGTTGACCAGACAAAACATAAATATTTTGTGTTCATATTGTCTGCAATGAAATACAAGTCAAAGTAAATTCAGAAATCACTACTTTCTTTTTTTTATTTGCGTTTCCATACTGTCCCAACTTTTTCTGATTTGGGGTTGTACAATGGTCTGAGTACTTGATCCTGATTGGCTGGCACATTAAAGCGCTGCTTTGACACGTCACTCACACAGCGCTGCCATGTGACTTTAATTAATAAAAGAGCTTCGAAACCGAATATTTTCATCATATATTATACTGCTCAGCAATGAGGCTGTTTAACTAAACTCAGCGTCCTATGTTTAATAGAGATTCAGGTCAGTTACTGAGAGAACTGACTCTTTCAGTCAAATATTTCACTGTAAACATCAACGCTGGAACGTGACCATGGTATAAGCAGAATAATCCACGGCTAGCTGTGTGTTAAATGATTGTAATGCACTCCGCTGTGTGTCAGGTGGCTCCACGTTGTGCATTAAAATTTAACACACAGCTAGCCGTGATCTCTCCCTTGCATAATAAAAATGAAAGTAACATTTATTCTAGATATGACTACTGTTCAACAGTTAATCTAACACACCCACTGATGCCCTGAGAATGGTGCACAAGGCTCTCATGCTAATCTTGATGTTCTGGTTTGTAGGATCAGATGCTGGTGGAGCTGCACACCAGTCTGCAGCTGGTCAAAGCAGACCTGCGCCGGAGGAACGAGGAGCTGATGCGGTCACTGAGCGGTCCGCCTCCTCCAGCGTCCGGCTCCTGTAAGAAGAGATGCGGTGTGGAGGAGAACCAGCCTCCGGGGAAACGGCCCTTCTTCCGCTCGTTCTTCCCCGAGACGGGAACGCCGTACACCCGCGTGTTACGCTCACGCCAGCCGTCGCCTCCGTCCACTCCCGTCCTGCGCCGCTTCAAATATTAGCTTTTATATTCCTGTCTGTGATATAACCAGGTGACCGTTTGATGGGAGCTTTGGGTTCTGTGTTCAATTAACGGTTTTATGTTATGCAAACCAAAACAAGATATAAGTATTGACTCCAACCTAAAGGATTTTATCCTCTTATTTAATTTTCTCTACATGCAGTTTTTTTATATTATGCAAATTAAAATGTTTCCATTTGTCTTCCAAATATGTAAAGCTGAACATAATTCAACACTTTTTCATGATTGCTGCTTTCCCAGACACGTGCGCTATCATAAAGCGCTCTATTTTCATGCACTTAATACACTACAAATTATAATCGACGCATACTGCGCTATTTTGAGACTGTTTTTAACATACTGTGTCACCATCCTTCATACACTAGCACACTTAACTGTACTACAAGTACTGATTAAATACAGAGATCAGCACTAAAGATGGTGACTAAATACACAGTAGTCTCAAAATAGCACAGTACACTTAGACCATTGTTAGTGTATTAGTGCACCTGGGTTATCCGTGTTGTTGTCACCATGTATTTTTGTCTGTAAGCTAGATTTTAGCTTTTTGCACAGGATGCTTGTTTGTCACTTCTGGGTGTGTTGGGTAATAAACACTCGACTGTCAGTGCTGGAGGAGTTTATTGTCTGTACGGTTAGGGCGTGACGGAGGACAGGTCGAGTGGGGATACTCTCCTGATGGGGGTGGTGTTGTTGGGCAGCGGGTTGAAGACGCAGGGTTGGGTCGGGTCGGTGGATGAAGACTCTCCTTGCTCTCGCACCGCGGAGATCTGCCTCAACAAAGCCTTGCCTTCCTCTCGCGCCTGAAACCAGTTACACAGGTTACACTAACCGTCTAAGACACGCTACCATACTTAGAATCATCCCACTGATGTATATACACATGTTAACACCTGATAATAACATGATACTAGCAACAAAGATATACCAGCAACCGTTACAAAAACTTGTTTACAACATTGTATCAACTTCTAAAAGCATTAAAACATGTTAAAAATTTTTAAGCATGATTAAAACATACGCTAAAAACATGTTAGTCTGCAAACTCGACTAGCAAGTGTTAATTGATCAGACATAATATTTGTAATGTATTTTAATAAATGGATTACTGCAGTAGTTCTTAGAGATGCAAACTCATCCGGAGTAGAAGAAAGTGACGGGCCTACAGTGTAGAGAATCATCGAAATGTGGAATGATTTTAAATCTGCCTTAACTGTGCAGTATATATAATGTGTACCAAATGCAGTGTTTAGTCTCTAAAAAAAGCTATCATCAGTAAATAAGTGGTGTAGATGACCGTTAAACCATAAGTTACAGATTAATATTACTTTAATCAAGCAATATTTTATCTGTAAACCAATAATTCATCGGAGCTGAAATAATAGCTTCATAGATTTATGTTACAACGGTAAACACCTCTGATTGGCCAATGCTTTCAACAGAGACGCCTGTGATTGGCTACAATATTCTACACTGCAAAAATACATACATTTGCTTCTGTAATTGGAGCATAAACACAATTGTACTGCTTCTACACTGTTCCTATTGGTTGTTTTTTTTTAGTCCACATGTTGAGTCAAAACTCCTCCCCCCTCGGACAAACAAACGGAGCTATCTGTAAGCCCCGCCCCCCTTAGTTACTATTGCTCCCTCGAACAAACAAACGGAGCTGTCGGTAAGCCCGCCCCCTTAGTTACTGTTGGTCCCTCAAACAAACAAACGGCGCTATCGGTAAGCCCCGCCCCTTAGTTACTATTGCTCCTCGAACAAACAAGCGGAGCTATCGGTAAGCCCCGCCTTAGTTACTGTTGCTCCTCGAAACAAACAAACGGAGCTATCGGTAAGCCCCGCCCCTTAGTTACTGTTGCTCCTTTGGACAAACAAACGGAGCTATCAGTAAACCCCGCCCCTTAGTTACTGTTGCCCCTCGGACAAACAAAGCGGAGCTATCGGTAAGCCCCACCCCTTAGTTACTGTTGCTCCTTTGGACAAACAAAGCGGAGCTATCGGTAAGCCCCCTTAGTTACTGTTGCTCCCTCGGACAAACAAACGGAGCTATCGGTAAACCCGCCCCTTAGTTACTGTTGCCTCGGACAAACAAACGAAGCTATCGGTAAGCCCCACCCCTTAGTTACTGTTGCTCCTTTGGACAAACAAACGGAGCTATCGGTAAAGCCCCCTTAGTTACTGTTGCTCTCGGACAAACAAACGGAGCTATCGGTAAACCCCACCCCTTAGTTACTGTTGCTCCTCGAACAAACAAACGGAGCTATCGGTAAGCCCCGCCCCCCTTAGTTACTGTTGCTCCCTCGGACAAACAAACGGAGCTGTCGGTAAGCCCCGCCCCCCTTAGTTACTGTTGCTCCCTCGGGCAAACAAATGGAGCTATCGGTAAGCCCCGCCCTCCTTAGTTACTGTTGACATGCAGATCAACACGGTTCGTGTATCGCAGCGTACGATTCAATTAATCTACATTTAACCAGTTTAAATATGGAGGTGCTGAAATGTAGACCTTCGTTTATGTGTCTGACCTACACTGTACAAGATGCTATCAGTCCGTTATTTAGGTTTGTACGTTAGCATGGACGCACTAACTTTAACGTTAGCTAGTTTTACCGTAGCCTTGCTGAAGCACAAGATAACATTAATGAGCATGATCAGATGAAAAGTGTAACTTAATGTGTATGATGAACAGAAAATGAAAGTTTTGTCTTCATGTGTATTGGGGTTGAATACTTATGGACATTTTGCTTGGTTTTAGGAAATGAAATGTAATAAATTATATTGCCGATCCTCTCAGGATACCTGGGATCAGTTACAAGTACAGTTTTTACATTTTTGAAGCATAAACCCATAAAACCGATGCGAGCTTCGGATCCTCCAATGTTTCTCTATGACGCTGAAACCTAAACATGTCTGAGTCCCGCCCCCGTACAACTGATGCTCGACTGCCATTGTCTAGTCTGCGTTCGAGGAGGGGCTTGTCGATAGATCGATTCCACCAGAACATGATTTCGGAGCAATTTTGTTTGCCAATTTACCCAGGAATCTGATTAGGCTAGTTTTGATCCGCACTTGCGCTGATTTCGTTACACAGACGGTTTAAAGCACTTGCATTTGAGCGGGAACAGAACTAGTGGTGCTGTAAAAACACCACTTAACAACTCGCCAGATCTACACCAATCACTCACATCACCAGTTTTGGATTCAAAATTAAAAAATTTCTGAAGGTTGACAAGTTTGCATCTCTGAGTTGTGAGGGGGGGGGGGGCTGATGAAGAAAAACTCACGTCGTTATAATCGCAGCAGCGCTGAGCGCAGAGAGACGCCTCGTCATACAGCTTGTTCTTGAAGTAGTACTGACCCAGATACCTCAGAGCCGTGCTGACCTCCGCGTGCTCCAGCTGCTCCTGAGAGAGAGAGAGAGAGAGAGAGAGAGAGACATATGTGTCTCTCTGTCACCATAGAAGAGAAGACACTCCACCTGCCCTGAGCTGATGTTTCCAGCACATGTAGAATATATTATGCCATATTACTCTATTATATTACTTAAATGTATATTTTGCCTCTGTAAATCGAATACTTTATCTTATGTAATTTTAACATATACTTACACCAGTCATTTATTTTGCACTACATGCGTAATACTTTTTATTATTATTTTCCTTTGTTCATTGATATGTGCACTACTGTAAGCATCCCACTTTGGATAAGCGTCTGCTAAATGTAAGATGTGTGGCAACATTGCAAAAGAGAACCTGTGTGTGATTTATGAACTGAAATCTAGTAACTTACACCGCATGAGAAAATGTCCTGGATGTAGATGATGTAGCACTGTGCAGCGTCGTCAGATTCATTCAGCTGCTCGTGAAGCCTGAACACACACACACGGTTTCACTGAGAGCATCAGCAGCACTCACACAACACACTCCTGAGGAAAACACACTCACTTGGCCAGCTTCAGAAGAGCCATCCTCTCCACATCACCGACGGAATACGCCCTCCAGTAACACTGAATCCGTCAGAGCAGAGCGTTAGCAGCATTACTACACACACAGAGACACACACTCTCATACACACTCTCTCACACACACACTCACACACTCACTCACACACACACACACACACACAAATACTCACTCACACACACTCTCACACACACACGAGCAGAGCGTTAGCAGCATTACTACACACACAGAGACACACTCACACTCACTCACACACACAGAGACACACACTCTCATACACACACACTCACTCACTCTCACACACACAGAGACACACACTCTCATACAAACTCTCTCACACACACGCGTGCACACACACGAGCAGAGCGTTAGCACACACACACACACAAAGACACACACACACACACACAGAGAGACACACACACACACACACGCGTACGCACACACACAGAGACACACAGACAAACACACACACTCTCGCCTACACACTCGCACACACACACACACTCTAGCATGCACACTCACACTCACTCACAGACAAACACTCATTCGCGCACACACACACTCTCGCGTGCACACACACACGCACTCACTCTCGCACACACGCGTGCACACTCACACACACAGAGACAAACACTCTCACACACACACAAACACACACACACTCTCTCACACACACACAAACACACACACACTCTCACACACGTGCACACACTCTCGCACACACACTCTCACACACACACTCTCTCTCATCACACACACACACACACTCTCTCTCACACACACTCTCTCACACACACACACACTCTGTTTCTGTGCTCAAGAGTCGCCGCTTTACCTTTTTGGCCTCCACTTGCTGAGAGAGTTTCTCGAAGCATTCCCCGAGAGCGACGAGCATCCGCGAGTCATTAGGCCTGAAACGCACACAAACACACATCAGCTGAAGCGGAGGAGCAGCGGGCGAGAGACGCAGGAGACGTCTTCACCTCAGCTGATGGGCTTTTCTGTAGTAGTACAGCGAGTAGAAGGGCATCTTGAGGATCTCGTACGTCTGTCCGAGTCCGTACCAGGCCCGGTAGTCCCTTTTGTTCACTTCAATTGCATGCCTAAGAGACCAGAACAAAACAATATTACATTTATTTATTTCAATGCATTTATTCATTATTTAATACATATAAAATCTGGAATCTGAGGGTGCAACAAAATCTAAATATTGAGAAAATCATCTTTAAAGTTGTTCAAATGAAGTTCTTAGCAATGCATATTTTGAATCCTGAAAACATAGTTTTTTCAGGATTCACAGATGAATAGAAAGTTCAATAGAACAGCATTTATTAGAGTTTTCTCTAACAATGTAAAAGTCTCTTTTGATCAATTTAATGCATCCTTGATGAATAGAAATATTAATCTGCTTACAAAAAAAAAGTTATTGACCCAACACATTTGACTGATAGTTTTTATGTATATAACCGTTTTGAGCAAAAGTTTTGGCACCCCATGAGCCTGCAGGGTAATATGCTCTCATAGTGATATGATGCTGAATAATGATCCACTGAAAGTCTTCGTGAAGCAGTCTGGAATAGGCTTGTGTAGTCACAATAATGTGTTTGACCGGCTCATGATTCAGCGGGATACCTGTAGGCCTGGATGGCAGCGGAGGTGTTCTTCATCTCCATGTACTCGTGACCCATGAGGGTCCAGGCCCCCAGACAGCGTGGATTCAGCTTCAGAGCCCGCTGGAAATACAGCGCGGCCTTCTCGTGCTGAGAGCGCAGACTGTAGTAGTTACCTGCGAGCGGACCACAAACACACGCGTTCAGATTCCAGAGAAATGATCCTCAACAAACCCGCTTTTCCACTTGTTGATTTTCTCAAGAATTCAATCATCTGCTGAGTTGAGTACATGCTTTACAACTGGACCCTCGGGCCTTTTTAGTCAGAACTGAACTAAACATATAGGCCCGGTTTCACAGACAGGGCTTAGACTAAACCAGGATCAGGACATAGTCCAATTAGGACATTTAGCTCATTTTAATAAACATGCTTATTAAAAACATTACTGCAGTGCATCTTGAGACAAAACACAGGCATATCTTAAGATCAGTCAGTGCATGTTTCTTTCAGTTGAAACGGCTCAGATTTAGATTTTAGTCTAGGACTAGGTTCAAGCCTTGTCTGTGAAACCGGAGGGGGGCATCAGAATGGGATGACACTTGGTGACGTTTGTCGTATTAGTTATGTGAACACACAAAATAAACATGGACACGGATATGTTAAAGCCGGGGGATAAAAATTATCTGAATATTAAACTAGATGTTTTTTGGCCCATTAGCAGATATTTGTGCTTGTTTTAATCAAAAACTACGAAATTTGAAAAAATCTGAAAACACATCTTTGCTTGTCACATTAATGCATCCTGATTCAAGATTGTTTTTTTATATTTATACAAGACAAAAATACTGAGGAAGAAAATTATTTTTGCAGTGTAAAAAAAAAAGCTAATAAAAATAGTATAAATATTGCAAAAATAATTGAATAAAAATACATTGACATTGATTTTAGTTGCAAACAAAAGTAGTGTTTGACGCTTTGGTCAGTGTGATCCCAAACTGTCCCCGAGGTGCACGGCTCATTCACCGATGACGCAGCACGTCTCCACTCGGTACTTATCGATCTCCACCAGATTGTGTGCCAGGTGACTGAGCTCCGGCTTCATGCTCTGACAACAGACAAGCACAGCATCTTAACAAACTGGACTTCAGACGCCGTGAAAACACAGATAATGTCTCTTATTCTACAAAAAAATCATATGCTAAAGCACATTCTGTGAAAATATAACCTTTATATTGAGTGAGTACGGTCATGTCAAAGATTGAGATTAATGGTAGAAATCAAACTTTGATGCTTGTTTTCTCATAATTTTGAGACTTCACAGAGAAGGTCACATGTTTGTTTATAATTAAACAGATAGTTCCGGTCCTTGACTCTGATTGGCTGAGCCGCGTTCTTCGAAGCCGTTGTAAATTACAAAGTAACACACACCTTTGTTTACGTTTGTGTGTTGCTCGGCAACCGCTTTGTTGCACCCTCAAGTGTTTCTGAGGAATTACATTGTTTGGTGGAAGAATGTTGTTTTTATTAATATCATTATGTTTTACTTTGTGAAACCTTACTACAAATATGAAATACCATTTTATTAAAGCATTGAGCCCCGTGAACAGTGAATATATAACAGCTAATGGGGTTTTAGGCCTAACAGCCACAACTTTCTTAAGTGTAATGACCTACTTTTGATTAATTCATCCAATTTCATTGACATTAAACTGTAAATTCTGTTTTTATGACTAGATTCAGTCCACGTTTAACGCATCGCGTAAATCATAGAGCTGTACATATACATATGTAACGGTTTATTGTAAAAACAAACAAACATAAAAAGGTAAGGTGGCTGTGGATTGGATTTTGAAATGTGGGCGTTGCTCTCATAATCAATGCAGTTAATTATAATAAAGAGCTAACATTTTAAAGTCATTTAAAAAGACAGAAACACATTAAGTAGCTCTCACCCGCACATAAAGCAGGTTGGAGAAGGTGTCCATGTTCTCGATGCGGAACGGATCCTGTTCCCGGAGTTCATTGAACAGATATAAGGCTTGATCAATATCTGGAGAAACAATGAGGCAGATAAAATTCAGATAATTGCCTTTTCCTCGTCCTGTTTTGTAAAACACTTAAGCCCAGTTTCAGACGACGCTTAAGCCCAGACTAAAGCGCATGTTTACACTTAAGCTCAGTTTCAGACGACGCTTAAGCCCAGACTAAAGCGCATGTTTACACTTAAGCTCAGTTTCAGACGATGCTTAAGCCCAGACTAAAGCGCATGTTTACACTTAAGCTCAGTTTCAGACGACACTTATGCCCAGAGTAAAGCGCATGTTTACATTTAAGCCCAGTTTCAGACGATGCTTAAGCCCAGACTAAAGCGCATGTTTACACTTAAGCTCATTTTCACACGACACGTATTTACTACAGATGATACTTGACTGTTGTGCTTATGTTTTTAGCAGCTTTTCTCGAAATTATATCCATGAAAATCAACTTCAGATAACTATAACTTTTTGTTACGTTCAAGCTATGGATGAAATACATAATGGCTTGAACCCAGCTTTTATATGGGATCATAAACCTATAATAGGTTAAATTTCACCATGTGGCGGGTCATCACATTTTTTTTTTTAATGATACAAAGATCAAATGTAGCTATATGCAATCAGTAAACGATTTAGATTTATGCATGATATGTCCCACCTCGTATGTTATGGTAAGCCACGGCGATCTGGGAGACGATGTATGTGCTTTTAGCGAAGCCTGCTTCCATGAGGCTCTGGTATTTCTGCAGCGCCTCTTTGATCATCTGCAGCTCGGTGTACATGTGTGCCATGAAGAAATCCCTCACCCAGCAGTCCGGCAGAGACAGGGACTTCAGCTGGGACACACAAAACAGACCCGTTTCTGTCTCAGCCTACACGCCATGAACCACAAACGCTGTCGTTTGGGAAAACACGTACCATTTCGATGTTGGTGATGAGATTGCAGAGCTCCAGCCACGAGCCCCAGTGCAGAGGAAGAGCATGTGTCGCCGCCACAAAGATCTCCACCGCCTCCTTCAGCAAATCCAGCTTCCGCAGAACCACCCCATAACTGGAGTCCAATAAGGTAAGCACATACAGACAAAACAACATTATTCATTTCGACACCAGATATCATTTGTACCAGTGGGTGCAGGACACTATAGTGCATTTATGTAAGTGAGGAGAAATGTGACATAAAAAGTTCTTCATAGAGTGGATCAAAAATGATGATTTAGTTTTTGCTGAAGTGTTTTTGTTTAATTGTGAGCTTTTTAAACACAGACTGAACAAAATAAAGCATTGCTTGGTGATTGGTTGAGCTAAATTGGTTTTATATAATCTTAAATTCTTAAATTTTGGAAAGTTTCCAAAACTCCCGAAAAGTTTCCAAAAATCCCGAAACGTTTCCAAAAATCCCGGAACGTTTCCAAAAATCCCGGAACATTTCAAAAATCCCGGAACGTTTCCAAAAATCCCGGAACATTTCAAAAATCCCGGTACGTTTCAAAAATCCCGGAACGTTTCCAAAATCCCGGTACGTTTCCAAAAATCCTGGAACATTAAAAATCCCGGAAAGTTTCCGAAATGTACTGGAAATTTTCCAACTTTTTGCAACCCTAATCAGAACAGACCTCCACTCCATGTGTGTGCCACAACCCACTATTTGATTCTTACAGATAGAGCGCAAATCCATCCAGCTCTCCGGCGCTGTGTTTCTTGCTCAGCTCCACCCGGAGCTCTCGCAGGGCTTCGTTTCGGACCTGACCCTTCTCCAAAGGACCTGCAACCAAACACACGCTTACGATGAGAGCAGCGGAGACGACCTCGGCTGGAAACCAGGTTTAAAGCGCTTACTCTTACCCAGGCTGTCCACGGTCTCGTCATCTTTCTTCTTTTCGCCTGACTGAGAGAATAAAGAAGTACATTGCTTTGTTCACAAATATTCACACAGAAACAAGAGCGTAAGATCTCACCAGGTAGCGCGAATACATGTACAGAAAATATGCTTTCTGACTCCGGCAGGCACGGAGGAAATATGCAGCTCGGTCATATTCCTTCAGGTCAAAGTATGATTTGGCCAGACAAAGGGCGTCTAAGTCCCGGGCGTCCTCCTGGAAGACAGAGGGCAGCGGTCAGTGGACACTTCACATGCGTCTCATGCACATCTAACGATCCAGACTGACCTCGGTGAGCTCCGGCGCCGCAGGGATCTCGTTCAGCGGAAGCGGGTCCAAAGAAAACGCCAGCTCAGATGCCCTGAAACACAAGCACCGGGACAGGTTTATATGGTAGCTGCAGAACAATTATAAAACCTCTGTTCATTTGCGTACACTACCAGTCAAAGGTTTTGAACAGTTAGATGTAAATACAGCTTTGATCACAGAAATAAATTACAGTTTAACACATATTCACATAGAAAACAACTGTTTTATATTATAATAATATTTCACAATATTACTGCTTTAGTTGTACTTTAAAAATATTACAGTTCAGGCTCTTTTGTCTGCTAGTGTATATACACACATCCACCCCTACTTACTGTATATTCATTACTATTAGTATTCTTTGTTTTACTGGAAGCTTCTTCAAGACAAATTGCTCATATTAAACATATTCAGAAGACACTGTCTACTGTAAACTATAGAGAAAATAATAACAGTTTTAACAACATGTCAGTGTGTGTGTGAGAGAGAGAGAGTTTGTGTGTGTGTGTGTGTGAGAGAGAGAGAGTTTGTGTGTGTGTGTGAGAGAGTTTGTGTGTGTGTGTGTGTGCGAGAGAGAGTTTGTGTGTGTGTGTGTGTGTGTGTGTGTGTGTGTGAGCTAGAGAGAGTTTGTGTGTGTGTGAGCTAGAGATAGTTTGTGTGTGTGTGAGCTAGAGAGAGTTTGTGTGTGTGTGAGCTAGAGAGAGTTTGTGTGTGTGTAGAGAGAGAGAGTGTGTGTTTGTGTGTGTGTGTGTGTGTGTGTGAGAGAGTTTGTGTGTGTGTGAGAGAGAGTTTGTGTGAGAGACAGTGTGTGTGTGTGTGTGAGAGAGAGAGAAAGTTGTGTGTGTGTGTGTGTGAGAGAGAGAGATGTGTGTGTTTTAACAACAATGACGTTTACACGGGGTATCAAACACCGAATACAATATAAAACACATTAGCATATTGTTAAACAGAGTGTATTTCCATATCATCTCGTGGTATTTCAAAGATGATAGTCTGTATTACTATCAAATGTGTGAAAGCACACAGTATATTAGTGTAAGATACTCTAAACAGCTCTATTATCTCTAGTTCATTATGTTAGCTGTCATGCTAACTAACGGTCACACAGAAAGACATGTAATTAAATAACGGTCTGTATTCCTGACATGTGTTGAATTATGAATAGAATCTATTTTACCATTTCAAACTGTGGACGAGTCCTCGTTCCTTACACTGCGCTATAATAGAAATAAGTTGTTTTTTAATTTGAACCAAGTCGCCGAACTCACTGCTGCGGGTAGCCGCCATTTTTCATAAATGCGTCACGCTGACGTCACCCGAGCGCAAGTGCTGATTGGTCAAACCACGGCCTCCGCGAAGAACGTATCAAAGACGTAAATCACGCTCGGAACGTTAGTACTATTTGTTTTGAAATGGAAGGAATGGTTGCAGCGGATCATCTGTGTGACGTTATTTAGGAACATTTCTCAAATGCGTTTTAATTAATTACATATTTCCTATGACGGGATTCCATGCATATGAGAATCGGTAACATGCAAACTAATCATAATATGAATTATGTATTAACGTTACCTAGCTCGCACACACAAACGTTTGTTTGGCTCAGTGATCTTAATGAGGACAGTGTGTGTGTGTCTGTCTGTGTGTGTGTGTGTGAGAGAGAGAGAGAGAGAGTGTGTGTGTGTGAGAGTGAGAGAGAGAGAGCGTGAGTGTGTGTGTCTGTGAGTGTGTGTGTGTGGCTGTGTGTGTGAGAGAGAGAGTGTGTGTGTGTGTGTGTGTGTGTGAGAGAGAGTGTGTGTGTGAGTGAGAGAGAGCGTGTGTGTGTGTGTCTGTGAGTGTGTGTGACTGTGTGTGTCTGTCTGTCTGTGTGTGTGTGTGTGTGTCTGTATGTGTGTGAGTGTGTGTCTGTGTGTGAGCGTGTGTGTGTGTGTGTGTCTGTGAGTGTGTCTGTGTGTGTGTGTGTCTGTGTGTGAGAGCGTGTGTGTGTGTGTGTGTCTGTGAGCGTGTTTGTGAGCGTGTGTGTGTGTGTGTGTGTCTGTGTGTGAGTGTGTCTGTGAGTGTGTGTGTCTGTGTGTGTGTGTGTGTGTGTGTGTGTGATGAATTCACATTCAGGTTTGTATATTTGTCAGACCCCTTTATCGAAGGCAGTCTCTCAGAGATCTTTAAGTCACTCAAATGACTGCTTCTCCTTTACTCTGTGTTACACGTTACGTCTGTTGTTGATTATCATTAGCAAGCCCCTTGTGTAACTCTGTGTAACTCTGTTTCCAGGAACTGGAGCCTATAATCACTCTCAGCTGAGGCCGGTCCGTTTCTGTGAGAGTGCATGAAGAACGTTCTGTCCTCATCACATCATGAGAACCTTGGACCCGCGGGTCTGTAAACACAGGCGGTGTGGATATAGACCAGCATCCCTGAAAACACACAAACAGTGTGTACAGTATGCAGTGCTGTGTTTGTGTGTTTTCAGGGATGAGGCAACTTCTGAGCTTTAAGAACTTCTGAGTCACTGGAGGAAGTTCTTAAAGCTTTATAGGCGTCTTTAAGAGTCATGATCTGTTGTCTGGAGATGATGTATAACACTTGTGATTTACCAGATTGTGAAAGCATCATTACAGGGCAATGCATTACACATGACAATGGTGGCCAAAATGATCAGTACACTAGTATTTTCAGCAGCTTAAAATGGTGTTAAGTCATTTATTTCTGTTTCTGTATTGTGTCAGTAGAAAATATCAGTTTACATTTCCAAACATGCATTTAGCCGTTAAATGTAATAATCCAGTGATATTTTTGAGACGTGATCTGATCATTATCAGTCTGTCTGGAGTGACATGAAGAACAGAACAAACTGAGATCCAGAAGAACTGTGAAGAAACCTCCGGCAATGATTAAACAATGCGTGCTGCACTGTGTGTGCTTCAGTCCTGAGATGTTGATGTGATGTTTATAATGCACAGGTTTTATCTAGAGTTCTCATAAGATCGAGACACACAACACATTTATCCACACATCTGTGCAGTGTGTGTAACTCCTCCCACTCACCCTTACCTCTGTTCTGTTCACTACAGCAGCATTACACGACGTTCTCGCGCTCGGGTGAGCCGTGCTGCTGTGGACTCTGTGACAGACAGGTGTGTGTGTGTGTGTGTGTGTGTGTGTGTTTGAGATGGATCTGAAGGATAAAGTGGCTGTAGTGACCGGAGCAGCTCAGGGTTTGGGGAGAAGCTTTGTCGAAATACTCCTGAAAAACGGCTCAAAGGTAAAATAATAATACACCGTCTGTGCTTATATTTGAGTAAACGATACAGTGCTGTAAAGGCTCGTTATACTGTATGTGTCGCGTCCAAATATTCGAATTAATCATATGCGCAAAACTGGAATATCGCATAAAACATATGCGAATAAAGCAAAATCGTCACTTCCTGGTAAACCGTGGCAGTAAATATCACTAACAATATATGAGAAGCCACTGAATATAATCATTTTCATATATGATATACATGACTTGCACCTCAGACGAGACACAATAACTGCGGTTATGACTTTCAGAGGAACACAGTCGTGATGCAGAAATACTTTGCATGTTTCCATCGAAGTTATGCGCATCGGATACAATATTTATCATACTCATAAGTTTTGGAGATTGTATGCATCTTGGCGTTTCCATCCTGCGTTTTTATGCGATAATCCAAAACGCGCATACAAATGGACACGATACCATCGCGCCGCCTTGAGAGAAAACGCGCGCGCTGCACAGATGACTAATAATGCGCGAGCTATAGATATGCATAATGCATTATCTATAGATAGAAGTATACATATATGCAACATTTGATAGTTTGACACTGTCTAGGAAAAGTTGAAATAGTGATGCAGATGACTAAAATTAATTATTAAAAAATTAATAAGGCGTCTTCGTAACGTTTAGAAAACCAGCAAAATAATTTCTCTGCACCTAAATATGAACCGAAGTCTGTTTAAAAAACAAAAAGCGTTTTAAGGAAGTGTTCCTGGTCAGATATGATCGTGTTTGGTTCATAAACCCGAACATGAACTCTATGAGATCTTATCTGTGAATGAGCAAAGCTGTTATTTCTTCAGATGTACTGTTTTCAAATTCATATTCTAACTATTCAAATATCAAATACACATTGAGAGAATAAATGCAAAACATCTACTTATATTTACAAAATGTTACATACAGACACACACACACACACACACACACACACACACAGAGAGATACACACACACACACAAAGAGAGACACACACACACACAGAGACACACACACGCACACACACACACACACACACAAAGAGACACAACACACACACTGTAGATTCTGAATGTTCACAGATTCACTTACTGTAGATTCTGAATGTCCGAGTCCCGTACTGTAATATCTCACAGATTCACTTACTGTAGATTCTGAATGTCCGAGTCCCGTACTGTAATATCTCACAGATTCACTTACTGTAGATTCTGAATGTCCGAGTCCCGTACTGTAATATCTCACACAGATTGATGTGACTGCAGGTGGCTTTAATCGATGTGAACGAAGCGCTGGGGAATGAACTGAAGAGCACACTCGATCAGGAGTATGGATGGGACCGGGCTGAATTCTACACCGCTGACGTCACTTCAGAGGAAGATTTGAAAGGTTTTATTGTCTGGGCATGATTTCACGAGGCTCGGGCTGATATGGTTTACAGTGTCACTATAACTCTAGTCACTTCATAAGAGCAGTAAAAGAGAGTGTGGATCTGTGAATGATTCATGTTTCCCTTTACAGGAGTTCTGCAAAAAATTGTTCAAACATTTGGCCGCATAGACATTTTGTGCAACAATGCAGGGATCATGGATGAAAAGAACTGGGAAAAAACTATTGCAATCAACCTGGTATGAGTGTGAGTGTGTGTGTGTGTGTGTGTGTGTGTCTGTCTATCTGTGTGTGTATATCCGTGTGTGTGTGTGTGTGTGTATGTGTGTGTGTGTCTGTCTATCTGTGTGAGTATATCCGTGTGTGTGTGTGTGTGTGTGTGTGTGTGTGTGTGTGTGTGTGTGTGTGTGTGTGTGTGTGTGTGTGTGTGTGTGTGAGAGAGAGAGAGTCTGTGTGTGTGTGTGTGTCTGTCTGTCTGTGTGTGTGAGTGTGTATGTGTGTGTATATCCGTGTGTGTGTGTGTGCGTGTTCTGTCGGTCGGTCGGTCTGTGCGTGCCTGTCTGTCTGTCTGTGTGTGTGTGTCTGTGTGTGTGCGTGCGTGCGTGTGTCTGTCTGTCTGTCTGTCTGTCTGTCTGTCTGTCTGTCTGTCTGTCTGTCTGTGTGTGTGTGTGTGTGTGTGTGTGTGTGTGTGTGTGTGTCTGTCTGTGTGTGTGTGTGTGTGTGTATATCCGTGTGTGTGTGTATGTGTGTATATCCGTGTGTGTGTGTGTGTATATCCGTGTGTGTGTGTGTGCGTGCCTGTCTGTCTGTCTGTCTGTCTGTCTGTGTGTGTGAGTGTGTATGTGTATGTGTGTGTATATCCGTGTGTGTGTGTGTGTGTGTGTGTGTGTGTGTGTGTGTGTATGTGTGTGTGTGTGTGTGTCTGTGTGTGTGTGTGTGTCTCTGCTTCAGCTTCAGTGTGTTGTGCTCGTCTCAGGGTGGAGTGGTCAGAGGAACGTATCTCGCTCTAGAACACATGAAGAAGGAAAACGGAGGGAATGGAGGAGTCATTGTCAACATTTCATCAATGGCAGGTTTGATACGTCTCTATTTAAAATAAACACAGATTACACAATTACAGTTTTCCTCAAATTCCTTTGGCACGGTTTTTGAAAGTGCATCAGTCACAACATCAGAAGTCTACGAGTAACTCACCAAGAACATTCGACTCATGCTTCAAAACCTAGTTAGTTAGCCAGGGCCACCAAAATAAATGCACATCTATATGCAAATTTAACGTGATATGTTTTGTGTACATTTTATACGTGTATATCTTGTTACATGCTTTGTTATGCACTTGTTTTCCTCCATTTTGTTGACAGACTGCTTTCTATCCTGTAGAATAGCATCAGTTTTGTTTGTGAAATACTGTAATGCACAAACAGAAAATGAACATTTAAAGTCATACAGTACATGTGTATATATATAGTACGTGCAAACTGAAAACTCACCAATGCTTATTTATTTTCACACACACTCTTGTCTTCTGCTAACAGCACAACCGCACATGCTTACATGTCTTCCTACAGCGTTCACCACAAGCAAGTGTGAATGCAACACATTTATACAGAAACAAGTACTGTACAAATATACTGTGTTTATAGCATGCTGCTGTTCAAGGTTGTGATGCTCCTCTTTGTTCAATAAATAGTATTGATTTTACTGCACTAACTCCATATACAGCGGAGCAAATAAGTATTTGAGACACTACCGATTTTTCAAGGTTTCTCACTTATAAAGAATGGAGAGATCTGTCATTTTCATCATAGGTACACCTCAACTGTGAGAGACAGAATCTAAAATAAATCACATTGTATGATTTTTAAATATTTAACTTCCATTTTATTGCATGAAACAAGTATTTGATACAATAGAAAACTAGAACTTAATATTTGGTACAGAAACCTTTGTTTACAATTACAGCGGTCAGACCTGTCCTGTAGTTCTTGAGCAGGTCAGCACACACTGCAGCAGTGGTTCTGACCCACTCCTCCATACAGGTCTTCTCCCGATCGTTCAGGTTTTGGGTTTGAGTTTCAGCTCCCTGCTTAGATGTTCTATTGGGTTCAGGTCTGGAGACTGGCTAGGCCACTCCAGGACCTTGAAGTGTTTCTTACGGAGCCACTCCTTAGCTGCCCTTGCTGTGTGTTTGGGGTCATTGTCATGCTGGAAGACCCAGCCACGACCCATCTTCAATGCTTTTACTGAGGCAAGGAGGTTGTTGCCCAATGCTCTTACTGAGGCAAGGAGGTTGTTGCCCAGTGCTCTTACTGAGGCAAGGAGGTTGTTGCCCAGTGCTCTTACTGAGGGAAGGAGATTGTCGCTCAATGCTCTTACTGAGGCAAGGAGGTTGTTGCCGAGTGCTCTTACTGAGGCAAGGAGGTTGTTGCCCAATGCTCTTACTGAGGGAAGGAGGTTGTCGCTCAATGCTCTTACTGAGGCAAGGAGGTTGTTGTCCAATGCTCTTACTGAGGCAAGGAGGTTGTTGCCCAATGCTCTTACTGAGGCAAGGAGGTTGTTGCCCAGTGCTCTTACTGAGGCAAGGAGGTTGTTGCCCAGTGCTCTTACTGAGGCAAGGAGGTTGTTGCTCAATGCTCTTACTGAGGGAAGGAGGTTGTTGCCGAGTGCTCTTACTGAGGCAAGGAGGTTGTTGCCCAATGCTCTTACTGAGGGAAGGAGGTTGTTGCCCAATGCTCTTACTGAGGCAAGGAGGTTGTTGTCCAATGCTCTTACTGAGGGAAGGAGATTGTCGCTCAATGCTCTTACTGAGGCAAGGAGGTTGTTGCCGAGTGCTCTTACTGAGGCAAGGAGATTGTCGCTCAATGCTCTTACTGAGGCAAGGAGGTTGTTGCCGAGTGCTCTTACTGAGGCAAGGAGGTTGTTGCCCAATGCTCTTACTGAGGGAAGGAGGTTGTCGCTCAATGCTCTTACTGAGGCAAGGAGGTTGTTGTCCAATGCTCTTACTGAGGCAAGGAGGTTGTTGCCCAATGCTCTTACTGAGGCAAGGAGGTTGTTGCCCAGTGCTCTTACTGAGGCAAGGAGGTTGTTGCCCAATGCTCTTACTGAGGCAAGGAGGTTGTTGCTCAATGCTCTTACTGAGGGAAGGAGGTTGCTGCCGAGTGCTCTTACTGAGGCAAGGAGGTTGTTGCCCAATGCTCTTACTGAGGGAAGGAGGTTGTTGCCCAATGCTCTTACTGAGGCAAGGAGGTTGTTGTCCAATGCTCTTACTGAGGGAAGGAGATTGTCGCTCAATGCTCTTACTGGAGGCAAGGAGGTTGTTGCCGAAAGTGCCTACTGAGGCAAGGAGGTTGTGCCCAATGCTACTGAGGGAAGGAGGTTGTCGCCAATGCTCTTACTGAGGCAAGGAGGTTGTCGCTCAGTGCTCTTACTGAGGCAAGGAGGTTGTTGCTCAGTGCTCTTACTGAGGCAAGGAGGTTGTTGCCCAATGCTCTTACTGGCAAGGAGGTTGTTGCCCAGTGCTCTTACTGAGGCAAGGAGGTTGTTGCTCAATGCTCTTACTGAGGGAAGGAGGTTGTTGCCAATGCTCTTACTGAGGGAAGGAGGTTGTTGCCCAATGCTCTTACTGAGGGAAGGAGGTTGTTGCCCAATGCTCTTACTGAGGCAAGGAGGTTGTTGTCCAATGCTCTTACTGAGGCAAGGAGGTTGTTGCCCAATGCTCTTACTGAGGGAAGGAGGTTGTTGCCCAATGCTCTTACTGAGGCAAGGAGGTTGTTGCCCAGTGCTCTTACTGAGGCAAGGAGGTTGTTGCCCAATGCTCTTACTGAGGCAAGGAGGTTGTTGCCCAATGCTCTTACTGAGGCAAGGAGGTTGTTGCCCAATGCTCTTACTGAGGCAAGGAGGTTGTTGCCCAATGCTCTTACTGAGGGAAGGAGGTTGTTGCCCAATGCTCTTACTGAGGCAAGGAGGTTGTTGCCCAGTGCTCTTACTGAGGCAAGGAGGTTGTTGCCCAATGCTCTTACTGAGGCAAGGAGGTTGTTGCCCAGTGCTCTTACTGAGGCAAGGAGGTTGTTGCCCAATGCTCTTACTGAGGCAAGGAGGTTGTTGCCCAGTGCTCTTACTGAGGCAAGGAGGTTGTTGCTCAATGCTCTTAATGAGGGAAGGGGGTTGTTGGCCAAAATCTCGCAATGCATGGCCCCATCTATCCTCCCCTCAATACGGTGCAGTCGTCTGGTCCCCTTTGCAGAAAAGCACCCCCAAAGCATGTTTCCACCCCATGCTTCACGGTTGGGATGGTATTCTTGGGATTGTACTCATCCTTCTTCTTCCTCCAAACACTCGAGTGGAGTTTATACCATAAAGTTATATTTTGGTCTCATCCGACCACATGACCTTCTCCCACACCTCCTCTGGATCATCCAGATGGTCTTCAGACGGGCCTTGAGCAAGAGGACCTTGCGTGCGCTGCAGGATTTTAATCCATGATGGTGTAGTGTCTTACTAATGTTAACCGTTGAGACAGTGGTCCCAGCATTCTACAGGTCATTGACTTGACCAGGTCCTCCCGTGTAGTTCTAGGCTGATCCCTCACCTTTCTCAGGATTATTGATACTCCACGAGGCGAGATCTTGCATGGAGCCCCAGTCCGAGGGAGATTGACAGTCATCTTGAATATCTTCCATTTTCTAATAATTGCACCGACAGTTGTCACCTTCTCACCAAGCTGTTGTCCTATAGTCCTGTAGCCAATCCCAGCCTTGTGCAGGTCTACAATTGTGTCCTTAGACAGCTCCCATATTGGAGGCTGGAGTCTGATTGATTGAGTGTGTGAACAGGTGTCTTTTATACAGGTAACGAGTTCAAACAGGTGCAATTAATACAGGTAATGAGGCTTCTTAAAGACAAACTAAACAGGTCTGTGAGAGCCAGAATTATTGCTGGTTGGTAGGTGATCACATACTTATTTCATGCAATAAAATGGAAGTTAATTATTTAAAAATCATACAATGTGATTTATTTTTAGATTCTGTCTTTCACAGTTAATTTACCTATGATGAAGTACCTATGATGAAAATTACAGATTTCACAAAACTTGAAAAATCGGCAGTGTCTCAAATACGTATTTGCCCCACTGTATATGCTTTCACACTGGGTTGATTGGCCATAGTGTGATTAATATTTCATTCCAATGGCATTTTTTATTTAAGTTTCCTTTAATGTTCAGATGTCAGATATTTATGGAATATATGTATGTCTAACAGATTTTGATAACTGAATAGATAATTTTGCATGTGATGGCTCACACGTTGAAAGAATGTTTAGAAGTTGTATAAGTTTCACTGAGAATCAACTCAGAGCTCATTATTGAGCAAATTCTGGATTTCTCCTAATTATGCACATATGCGCATGCAAATTTACCAAAACAGTAAGGAGTTTAAATCTGATGTGAACAATAAATTAATTGTTGGGACATTTGCACTACTGTTTTAAGAAATAAAACTCATTCGAGAACCCTATAAACAATTTCTACATTCAATGGATCTAAAATGCATCTAAAAATGATTTATTAATTTGCCTCATGTCATCTGCTGGGCACAAATGAGGATATTATAAAGAATATTTATATTGCTTTTGTCTTTACAATGTAAGTCAATGGGGCCCAACATTGCTTCAGACCCCCAAAAACACTGAGAATATTTGTGTTAAATGATGCATAATTAAAATTTATCCAGTGAAGAGTTTTGACTGATTCTTCGCAGGTTTGGGGCCTTTGCCGATCGCACCCATCTACACCGCAACCAAACACGGCGTGGTGGGATTCAGTCGTGCCATGGCAGTACGTACTTTACACATCAAGCTGTTTTTGTGAGCGAGAAAGTCTTTGATCGTTTCTTTAACTGCTCATCAATAGGCCGTTTCCAAGATGGCTAACTACGGGGTGAGGATCAACATTCTCTGTCCGTGGTTTGTGAAGACCAATCTTCTGTCCAACTTGAGTTCAGAAGAGCATATAGGGAGCTTCTTTGCACTGAAGGGCTTCGCGGAGACGATGATGCAGAAACGCGGCTGTCTGGAGTGAGTTAACGATCCTTATGCAACAGATAAAGCAAGGGGTTGAATTTAAAGGAACACTCCTTTAGAAAATAGGCTCATTTTATGACTCCCCAGTTAAAGAGTTGAGTTTTACCGTTTTCGAATCCATTTTAGCATAGCTTAGCATAGATCATTGAATCTGATCAGACCGTTAGCATCTCGCTCAAAAATGACCAAAGAGTTTCCATATTTTTCCTATTTAAAGCTTGACTCTTCTGTAGTTAAATCGTGTACTAAGACTGACGGAAAATGAAAAGTTGTGGTTTTCTAGACCGATATGTCTAGGAACTATACTCTCATCCCAGCGTAATAATCAAGGAGCCGTAATGATATCACGCAGCGCCTGAAAGTAGTCCCCAGCTAGGTAACTAGTTGCAATATATTTCTGAAAGTGGGGGCTCGTCCGGGATACTCTTGATTGGCTGTTGGTAAATACTAGTGATGCACGGATAAGATAGATCATTAATGATGCAAATATTAACTACATTTTCTAAAAAGGCTACATAAATAGAAGAAAGTGTAAATTAGCATATTAAAGTTATTCAACAAAACATTAGGCTATTTAGTCAAGAGCAGTCTTTATTAGGCTGCTGTCACAAGACCTACTTCACAGATCCAATACTGATACACATGCACTTTTATAACTGTTTACATTAACTTAAGACAAAACTGACAGTGCTTACGAGGATACTCGACTATTTTGACGTAATTTTGTGTGTATTTGGCCACTTAAGCGCAACAAGCTTCCGCCTTGGATGTGACTGTGAGCGCCTCTGGAGAGCACGAGTACCGAATGGCTTAAAAAGACGTGAAAATAATACATTTGTGTGACGATGCAACAATTAGGAAATGGACAATTCTGTCAACTGCACCGAAACGCGAGCTAGAGTCTAAAATAGTGGAGTGCTATCATCTCTATAAGTTTGTAATTGTGTTTTCATTGCAGGGCTGACGTTGTCGCCAAGGCTTTTCTTGTTCTGGTGAAAGATGAGAGCAAGAACGGAGACGTTCTGATGATTGATCCTGACAAGGCCGTTTATGTGTCCTTTCCTGAACAAGCCAAAGACTTCCAATCGACTCCAGTCAGTCTGGAGTAACTCGAGTTCGCAGGCAGCGGATGTGGAGTAAAGCTTTCATCAGAGATCTTACAATACAACCAAACCCTGAAGATCTAGATCAGCCCGTGTAAAGAGTAGATCTCAGATTGATTCTTTGTAACTATTACAACCACGAATCCCAGCATTTCTCTGATTGGAGAATATTCTCAAACTGCAGCATCTAAACACAGTTCTGTCCTTTACAAGTATAAACGCAAACATCACATCCGTGGACTTTTGCTTTACAGCTAAAGTATGCCTCAAAATATTCAGAATATGTGGTTTGCTTTCAAAATTTGCTGAAATAAATAAGCTACTAACATCATGTGTGTGTTGAAATTTAATTACAGTGAAATTTTGCAACTTATTTGCAAAAAAGTAGTGCTGTCGAACGATTAATCGCATCCAAAATAAGCTTTTGTTTACATATATGTGTACTGTATATATTTTATGTGTATATATAAACACTACACACATACAGTATATATTTTGAAAACATCTACATGTTAATACATTCATCATATATATATATAAGTATATACACATTTTTCTTAAATATAGACATGTTTGTATTTTTATATATACATAAATATAAAAAATGAATCGTTTGACATCACTAATTTACATGTTTATATTATATACAAATGTATTTAATATATAAATTTAACATTTCTCTTAAAAATATACATATACATATTTATATATACATAAACGTACACAGTACACACATATATTATGTAAACAAACTTAATTTGGATGCGATTAATTATAAGCACTATAAAAATGTATTGTTGTATTGAGTAAGTAGTTTATTAGTAATAAACAAAACACAATACAAACTTTAGTTTCAAATACTGTCTGTTTAATGTGAACTTTGCCCAAGAAATGTCTGCTTTTGTGTTGAGATTTATTACAGCACTGCATGGATTCTAAAATTATACATCATACAAATACATACGGATTCAGAAAATAGACATGAAATATACAATTATTGCAAGAGTTGTTATTTTCAGTCGCTTCCACTGTCGCTGTCGTCGTTCTTCTTCTTCTTGTTCTTCAGTTGAGTCTAAAAGGCCAGCAAAGAAATCCTGTCCTGTATCGAAGGCTTTGTTGCTCAGAGCTTTGAGGCGTCTGTTTCTGCTCTTCTTCTGCCGGTAATCGTCGACTCTCATGTCCGATAAGCTGGAGATGTCCCAGAACTTGACGAGCTGGTCGTGAGCGCAGCTGGCCAGAAAGTGCGTGTCTCTGGATTTGGCGATCTCCTCGATGGACTCGCCGAGGTGCTGACCGACGCTGCCCAGCACACGGTTCGGCATGACACTCACAGCTCTGTGGACAGACGACAGAGTCATTCGTTTCAGAAGACAAGATCTGGAGGAGCTGTGCGCATGGATGCTGGTCATGTGCTGGTTTAAGCTGGTCCTAAACAACTAGCTCCTGCTCAGGACCAGCACATGACCAGCTCAAACCGGCATCCATGCTTCAAAACCTACCTAACCAGAATATGCAGTTTTTTTCAACAGGGTATTTTACAAAATAATCATACAGGGATCATACAAAATGCATGCTATTGTTTATTTAGTACTGACCTGAATAATATATTTCACATAATAGATGTTTCAATGTAGTCCACAAGAAAAAAAATGTTGAATTTATAAAAATGTTCAAAAGTTTACACCCCCTTGATTCTTAACACTGTGTTGTTGTCTGAATGATCCACAGCTGTGTTTATTAGTTTAGTGATAGTTGTTCATGAGTCATGTTTGTCCTGAACAGTTATACTGTCTGCTGTTCTTCAGAAAAATCATTCAGCTCTCACAAATATTTGGTTTTCCAGCATTGTTGTGTATTTGAACCCTTTCCAACAATGACTGTATGATTTTGAGATCCATCTTTTCACACCGAGGACGACTGAGAGACTCATACGAGCTATTACAGAAGAGTCAAACACTCACTGATGCTGCAGTATTAATAATCAATGGTGTGTAAACTTATGAACGAGGTAATTTTTATTTAATTCAACTATTTTCTCTTGTGGACTATATGTAAAGTGGCATGTGAAAGTTTGTGAACCCCTTGCAGAATCTGTGTAAATGTGAATAATTTTAACAGATTAAGTTTTGTGATGGTTGTTCAAGACTTTTCCTTCTAGACCTTACAGTTCAATCGTTATTAGCATTAAACATTAGTGAAATTTTGAACAAGCGGTGGCGCTAGAGGGTTTGAGTTAGAGACACCAAATTTGCTGTGGTTAATGATGAGACTGTCCTCTATCACTGTGCCAAATTTCATAACTTTCCCACAAGCGGTTCTATGGGCTGCCATAGACTTTCTTGAAGAAGAAGAAGAAGAAAAACGTCAACAGATACAATTATAGGTGCATTTGGTGCTTGGCCCCATATAATTTACTGACCCCAATCTTCTGAATGCTAGAGTATATTGTTACACATGATTTATGTTTTGAATAAATGCTGTTCTTTACCTTTTTATTCATTCAAGAATCCTAAAAATCACAGCACATCTGTGTTCAACATTGATAATAATCAGAAATGTTTCTTGAGCAGCATATTAGAATGATTTCTGAAGATCACGTGACTCTGAAGACTGGAGTAACGATGCAGAATTATATGTTAAGGTATATTGAAATCATAAGCGTCTCACCTGATGACGCCGTCGATGGAGGCGGCGCACAGAATGCTGTCAGTAATCGGCACGATGCAGTCCACAGACTCGGCCTGAACCGCAAACCGGTCGCTGGTGGCACCGAAACCATTCCAGTTAAAAATGTATAATTTGCCCTCGCTGGATCCACAGATGACCTTACGACCTCTCTGTGTGGGGAAAACAGGTTTTCATGATTAAAACTACATACTTTGTACCTTCATCTTCTGATGTCACTCGCCGGTGTACAAAAACAACAGTCCTTTACGATGCAAAACGCTGTGTAACATATTATATTATTATCATAATCATAAACAAATGGTTTTAGCACAAATGTGACCCTGGAGTCTTAAGAAGCACAGCTATATTTCAAGCAATAGCCAACAATACATTGGGTACATATGGGTCAAAATTTTAACAAAATTATTTTATGCCAAAAATCATTAGGATATTAAGATCATGCACCATGTAAATTTCCTACCGTAAATATATCAAAACGTAATTTTTGATTATTAATATGCATTGCTAAGAACTTAATTTGAACAACTTTAAAGATGATTTTCTCAATATTTTGATTTTTTTGCACCCTCAGAATCCAGATTTTCAAATATTGTCCAAAGCATACATCAATGGAAATATTATTTATTCAGCTATCAGATGATGCATAAATCTCAATTTCACAAAATTGACTCTTAAGACTGGTTTTGTGCTGCAGAGTCACAATGACTTTACTGTACACAGCTCTTTGTTATTCTTCTAGTTATTGACCCGTGTTGACGAGTGAAGTCTGGAAGTCATGTAAATGTAAAAGTATCATTGTGTTAATTAGCACTACTTGTTTAGACTCACTTTCATAATGCAAACAGACGTAAGATCTCCATTCTGGAACTCGGAAAGCAGTTCAAATCTTCGTCTTTTTATATTGAACACTCCCATAGTGCCATCGCCACTACAAATAAAACAAAAGGTCATTAATATACCACGACATCGTCAGATCAAACATCATTAATATACCACGACATCGTCAGATCAAACATCATTAATATACCACGACATCGTCAGATCAAACATCATTAATATACCACGACATCGTCAGATCAAACATCGTTAATATACCACGACATCGTCAGATCAAACATCATTAATACACCACGACATCGTCAGATCAAACATCATTAATATACCACGACATCATCAGATCAAACATCATTAATATACCACGACATCGTCAGATCAAACATCGTTAATATACCACGACATCGTCAGATCAAACATCATTAATACACCACGACATCGTCAGATCAAACATCGTTAATACACCACGACATCGTCAGATCAAACATCATTAATATACCACGACATCGTCAGATCAAACATCATTAATATATCACGACATCGTCAGATCAAACATCGTTAATATACCACGACATCGTCCAGATCAAACATCATTAATATACCACGACATCGTCAGATCAAACATCATTAATATACCACGACATCGTCAGATCAAATATCATTAATATATCACGACATCGTCAGATCAGACATCGTTAATATACCACGACATCGTCAGATCAAACATCATTAATACACCACGACATCGTCAGATCAAACATCGTTAATATACCACGACATCGTCAGATCAAACATCATTAATATACCACGACATCGTCAGATCAAACATCATTAATATATCACGACATCGTCAGATCAAACATCGTTAATATACCACGACATCGTCAGATCAAACATCGTTAATATACCACGACATCGTCAGATCAAACATCATTAATATACCACGACATCGTCAGATCAAATATCATTAATATATCACGACATCGTCAGATCAGACATCGTTAATATACCACGACATCGTCAGATCAAACATCATTAATATACCACGACATCGTCAGATCAGACATCGTTAATATACCACGGCATCGTCAGATCAAACATCATTAATACACCACGACATCGTCAGATCAAACATCATTAATACACCACGACATCGTCAGATCAAACATCGTTAATATACCACGACATCGTCAGATCAAACATCATTAATATACCACGACATCGTCAGATCAAACATCGTTAATATACCACGACATCATCAGGTCAAACATCGTTAATATACCACGACATCGTCAGATCAAACATCGTTAATATACCACGACATCGTCAGATCAAACATCGTTAATATACCACGACATCGTCAGATCAAACATCAGATTGCACAAGGAACAGAAACAAACTCAATTAAACTGAATAGTTCCGAACAGAATCGATCATTTGAAATGGCCATTAATCGGTTAATAACGTTATGTTGTGGTTCCATTTAATTTTTTGATTTTGCAGTCAGCCAATCAGGAATTAAATGTGTTTATCTGAGGATACGTCACGAACCTCCAAGCATCCGGCCTACATTTACCTGAAAACCAACAGCAGGTGATATGCAGCTTGATGAGTGTTTACGTTAAAGGAACACTTTTTTTGGAAAGAGGCTCATTTTACGAGTTAACCCTTTAGCGCCAGGGTTTTTTGAAAATAAATCTGGATTTTGACATCAAGATTTTAAAACCTTGTGTGTTTCTGTGTGTGTGTGTGTCTGGTGCGTGGATGTGTGTCCGGTGCGTGTGTGTGTTGTGTGTGTGTCTGTGTGACCGTGTGTGTGTGTGTGTGTGTGTGTCTGTGTCTGCGTGGATGTGTCCGCTATGTGTGTGTTTCTGTGTGTGTGTGTGTTTGTGTGTGTCTGTGTGACCTGTGTGTGTGTGTGTGTGTGTGTGTGAGAGTGTGTGTCTGTGAGTGAGAGTGTGAGCGGTGTGTGTCTGTGTCTGTGTGTGAGCGTGTGTGTCTGTCCGTGAGTGTGTGTGTGTGCCTGTGTCTGTGAGTGTGTGTGTGTGTGTGTGTGTGTGTGTGTGTGTGTGTGTGTGTGTGTGTGCGTGATAACGGAGACATACAAAATATGCAGAGCAGTGGGTCCTGAGGACCAGGACTGAAAACCACTGATGTAATCAATCAGCTGTGTAAGTAAAGCTGTCTGCAGACTGGAGACCGCACCTGGAGGTGAGCAGGGTTCGTTTGGCCTGATCGATGGCGATTTCACTGATATAATCCTCATGATGCTTCAGATCCATGAACGAGGTTCCTCTCCTCAAGTCCCAGAGCTTCAGCATCCCCTCGTCATCGCCCGTCGCAAATATATTCTCATCCACCAGCAGCAGGGCGTTGATGGGAGCCCTGGAGAAGATCAGAGACACACTGAACATCTGCACAGGACTCTTCCAGAGCGGTGTTTAAACAGATCACATGATGCCATCTTCTCTTAGACGAGATCCCTGAAGCTGAAGACTAAAGAGATATTCTTTATATCAAAGTTAAGACTCTGCCATGCATTATTTGCATAACTCCGCCCATATGTATATGCGATGAAAGAGGGCGGAGCTATTATTCTGGCTGCAGTATCATTGTCGTGAAGACGCTGTGTTGCGTTCTTAAAGAGACACTACGTTGTTTGTGCTTCCAAAAGAGGACACGACTAGAAATCAGTGGTTCAGTTATATTTACATCACTGCTCCTGAACACTTCAACACAAATATTGGAGTGTGCAGTGCAATTTACTGTGTCCTGAAGCTGGACGAGTGCTGGCGTGATCGAAGACTGTTTCTATAACGAGCAAATCCAGCCAGCCTGTAAGTAATGTCTCTTTAAGACAAGTCCTGTCACTCGGCGGCTATCTTTGAAACGCATAGCTCCTATCACTTTGTATGGGGAAGCATCAAATCCTCCCAAACTGTCTCTAAGCTTATGATTCAATTTCATATTTGAAGTGTCATAAATGTTGTTTCTTTTGCTCAAATAGCGTTATAAAGAGTATTTCTCAGCATGCGCGCGTCTGCGAGCTCTGACTGTTTCTATAGCAACCGTGTCTTCTAACAGCAGCTGCAGTGACGCGCTGACTTTACCGATTGGCTCTTTCATTCAGGAGGCGGGGCTTCCTGTGATTGAGCGGCTATATAAAGCGTTGCATTCTTCCCCATTCAGAACTACACCAGTGACACGTCTGAGATATTCTATAGTCTTTGCTGCATGTTTTCATATTAAAATAATTTGGCTACTGACGATTCAAACATGAGTTTTGAGCCGTGTAGCATCTCTCCGATCACAAATACAGACATGATAATGTGTAGAAAGACAGTATAATCAGTAATTATGTCCTCACTGGATGAAACAAATGCCTGGTTTATAATGGGTTTATTGTACCAAATAATGTTATTTCTACATTTACATTTATGCATTTAGCAGACGCTTTTATCCAAAGTGACTTCAGTGCATTCAGGTTATACATTTATTGTCAGTACGTGTTCCCTGGGAATCGAACCCACAACCCTTGCTCTGCTAACACAGTGCTCTACCACTGAGCCACAGGAACACACAATGTGAGCGCTTTAAGACATGCATCAGTACTTGTGAGCTTTGGGGATGCGCGTCAGCAGCTTCCCGGCCTCCACGTCCATGATGTGAACCGCCTTGTCTTTAGACACGCTGAAGAGCTCTGAGGAACACAGACGAGAGAGAGACAGTCACAAGAGAAGAGCCCAGCGATGATGAAGTCATGAAGCGAGACGCAAACACTGACTCTGTCCGTCGCTGGAGAACAGCACTTTCCTGCAGGACTTCAGATGATGTCCTGATGACCACAGCTCTTTGTTTTCTCCTTCAGCGCAGGAGTACGAGAATCTGGAGATCAACACTTTATATCTATTACACCGACAGCACGAGCCATACAGTACTGGACAACAGTTTGATCTCATCAAAGCTGCATTTAATCAATCAAAAATACTGTAGAAATAGCTATTCATGTAAAACAGATGTGGAAAAACTCATTTATTTCTGTGTTTTCAGCATCATTACTCCAGTGTTAGTGTCGTGATCTTCAGAAATCATAATAATTAACTATTTCTGATTATTAGTAATGCATATCATTCAAATGTTTGGGCTAAGTATTTAAATAAAACACTTTCATTCATCAAGGCTGCATTAAAGTCATCAAAAGCGTAATTTAAGACATTTCTATGTAAGATAAATGCTTAATATTTAACATGAATCCTGAAAAAATTTAATGTAAAACGTTTCCACAAAAATATGAACTGTGTTTAACATTGATAATAATCATAAGTGTTTCATATTACAATGATTTCTGAAGATCATGTGACACTGCAGTAATGATGCTGAAAATACAGCTTTGATCACAGAAATAAATTACAGTTTAACACATAATCACATAGAAAACATCTGTTTTATATTATAATCATATGTATCTAATAAACAGAGCCTCGATGAGCAGAAGAGACTTGCAGAAACATGATTATTACACTGTAAGAGGGCTTAAAGCGTGAGTAATATCTGTCTCATATGTTTAGATGATCTCAGATCAATATGTTTGTAAATGATCACGAATATGTAAATGAGTTCAGCTTGTTAGTGTCACGTGCTCTATATGTGCACACACTCACAGGTAAATGTCTCCGTCGATGTCTCCAGCTGCTAAGATGTCTTGGTTGGGATGGAAATCGATGGTGTTGACGATGGCCTCTAGTTTGATGTCTTCTGGTGTGTCTCGGATCTTGGGTGCTTTGGGTTGTTGTTCTTCTTCTTCATCATCCTCCTCCTGTACAAACAGCGAAACATCACTGGCAGCCTTTAAACTACATCACTGCCGTCCTCTTACAGCTTAATTATCAGGTTTACTGTAAATGTACATTAAAACAACGCTCGATATTGTATAACACACACAAAAACTAACTTGTTGACACGAATCCTCGTGTTCTACGGGAGACGCCATCTTTGTTGTAGGCGAAGTAATATCGCACTTCCGGTTCCTGCTAGACCGGCGCGAGCAGCGTAGTCTCTGCAACACTTAAAAACGATTGATTTTACCTCAAGGAGCGCTGTAAAAAACTGAATTATTATAATGTATTTACCCCTAATATAGGGATACAATAATACATTTACAAGCAAATAATTGAATAGAATACAAAACGTACTAGATCTAGATGGTTATATATTTCTGCTTATATCTTTCGGAATTATGTGATATTTCTTCTTGTATTATGGCAGCCCAGACAGAATCTAAAAGAGTTTAAATTGAATTAAATGTTAGATAATGTGTATTATCTAACCAAAGTACCAATATTAACCAGGACATTATACTTTTAATTGTAAACAATACACTGGGACTCTTATTTTGAAATATACATGATCGCTGTTGCATGGAGGACAATAAACGCAGGATTACAGAAAAAATATTAATATTAATATCTATTAGCATTTATTTATGTATTTTATTTCCCCTCACATATTTATTTATGTTCACAAATCTTATTACTTGGTTGGAATAATAAATAATAATTAAATTAAATAATATTTTTTTTGGTATGTGTAAGGCCAAGTTAAAGGTTTTGACTTGAAACAACCACGAATATTTGTGTAGCATTACAGTAAGATATATCGATGTTGTTGCTATGTGCAAAGGCACAAAACTGCACTTTTTGTTTATCATAACATTATATGATGCACCTCTGGTTATGAAAGCTTTTTCCAGACATATAAGACTGAAAACATGAACGCTCCTCACACACTCTTTGCTCTGACTCTGGTAAATTATGAATAATTTAGATAATAAGGAATGTTCCGTTAGTTTTCAGTCACATGACTGGTTTCGAAGACCTGGAGGTAGACGACGGGGCCCGACACGCTGAGTCCATTCGGGACGGGGGTTTTATTTTACAGATCGGGCTCGGGTCGGACTCGGGCCGGGCCAAACATCCAGAGAACTGCAGCAAACCTGTCCAATCCATACATATTCAGATCACCTCTTAAAAGACTACAACAAGGATATATGAACAAAATACACGTTTGAGCCATTTACAATCCATATAAAGAGCCCACAATCACTGAAAACAGTGTGACGTTAGAATAACTTTAAACGTAAAGTGGCTTGTATATCCTCCTGGACACGGTTATGGAGCGTCTGTCTCTGTTGGGGATATTATTATAGTGTATTTCTCTGAGAGTTATACGTCTGGATGTCCTGTAAGAACACATTCAGGGCTTTATAGAGATATTACATGATTGGAGGTGTCACCATCACCTGTCCTGGGTCTTTAAAAATGGATATATATAATTTAGTGAAACATTTTACATCCTTAGGCAAGCAAGGCAAGTTTATTTGTATAGCACATTTCATACACAGTGGTAATTCAAAGTGCTTTACATAAAAGAAAGTGAAATAATCATTCACAGCAATAAAAACAAGGAGTTAAAAATAATAAAACAAGGAATTTTAAAATTATATAGAAATTGATTTAAAATGACAGTTAAATAGAATAGGATTATACATAAAATAGTGCAATCAGTTCGGACGTAGCACAGCGCTCATTCAACAAATGCACAGCTAAATAGATGAGTTTTGAGTCTGGATTTAAATGTGGCTAATGTTTTAGCACATCTGATCTCTTCTGGAAGCTGGTTCCAGCTGCGGGCGGCATAATAGCTAAAAGCGGACTCCCCTTGTTTTGTGTGAACCCTTGGTATTTCTAACTGACTCGATCCTAATGATCTGAGTGGTCTGTTAGGTTTATATTCAGCTAGCATATCTGCCATATATTTAGGTCCTAGACCATTGAGTGACTTATAAACGAGTAAAAGTACTTTAAAATCGATCCTAAATGTAACTGGAAGCCAGTGTAAGGACCTGAGGACTGGAAGCCAGTGTAAGGACCTGAGGACTGGTGTGATGTGCTCAGATGTTCTGGTTCTAGTCAGAATCCTGCAGCAGTGTTCTGGATGAGCTGCAGCTGTCTAATGGTCTTCTTTGTGAGGAGACCATTACAATAATCCACTCTACTGGTGATAAAGGCATGAACAAGTTTCTCCAAGTCTTGACTGGAAACAAAACATCTAATTCTTGCAATGTTTTTGAGATGATAGTATGCTGATTTAGTTACTGCTTTGACATGACTACTAAAGCTAAGGTCTGTCTCCAGAATCACCCCAAGATTTCTGACTTGATGTTTAGTTGTTTGACCCCTAGAGTCAAGGTATGCATTCACCTTGAGAACTTCATCTTTGTTTCCAAATGCAATGACTTCAGTTTTCTCCTTGTTTAACTGAAGAAAGTTTTGGCACATCCAACTGTTAATTTCATCAATGCATTGGCAGAGGGAGTCAATGGGGCTATAGTCATTTGGAGATAAGGCTAGGTAGATCTGGGTATCATCAGCATAGCTGTGATAGGCAATTTGGTTCTCTCTCATTATCTGACTTAGTGGGAGCATATACAGGCTAAACAACAGCGGTGCAAGAATTGAGCCTTGTGGGACTCCACATGTCATGGACGCCCACTTAGACTTATGCTCTCCTATACTCACATAATAACCTCTCCTTCTAAGTATGACCTGAACCATTTGAGTGCCATCCCAGAAAGCCCGACCCAGTTTTCCAGTCTCTCTAGAAGTATGATATGATCGACAGTGTCAAACGCAGCACTAAGATCTAGTAGTACCAGCACTGATATTTTGCCAGAATCAGAATTAGCGAATATCATTTATTATCTTAATGAGTGCTGTCTGTGCTGTGATGCACGCTGAAACCAGATTGAAAATTATCCAGGTATCCATTTGAGTTTAAGTAGTTGTTCAGCTGATTAAAAACTACCTTTTCAATAATCTTACCTATGAAAGGAAGATTTGATATTGGTCTATAGTTGCTCAACATGGTGTTATCAAGATTGCGCTTTTTCAGAAGGGGCTTAACAACTGCAGTTTTCAGGAGTTTGGAAAAGTCCCAGAAAGAAGTGAGGTGTTCACCACTTCTAAGAGATCTGCTTCTAAACAGTTAAGCACACTTTTGAAAAAGATGTGGGAAGTGTGTCAAGATAGCAGGTTGACGATTTAAGATGCTGTACTATTTCTTCCAAAATTTTGCTATCAATTGTTTTAAAACAGACATAGTCACTTCTTTTTGAGATTGCTGTCGAATCTGTGTGACCCTGTATTACAGGAAGATGTGCCAATCTCCTTCCTGATATTACTGATCTTCTCTGAAAAGAAGGAAGCAAACTCATTGCATTTGCTGTCGAGAGCATTTCACTGGGAAGCTGACTTGGGGGGTTTGTCAGTCTCTCAACAGTAGCAAAAAGAGTGCGAGTGTTGTTTAAGTTACTGTTTATAAGGTTTGAGAAGAAGGTCTGTCTAGCTGTGGCTAGTTCCAAATTGAAAGCATGAAGGCTGTCTTTATAGATGCTATAGTGTATTTCTAGTTTCGTCTTCCGCCACATCCGCTCAGCTTTTCTGCATTGTCTTTTCATATTCTGAACTGCTGTTGATTTTCTCCAAAATGATTTTTGTAGAAATATGATTATATTTAGTCATTTAAATCTGAATAGTTTTCAATTTATTTGTCATAAAGCAACATTTTAGGAAAATGTTATGTGTTTTTGAATTCAAATATGTTATGAAACAGGACATAATTTCATTCATGTCCACTGTAGAGGACACTGGGACTAAACGCATGCTTATTATGCATTTTTGGGAGACATAATAATTGAATGGGAAAATAAATTAGTTATGAAATATTAGATATTACTAAATCTGGCCAATTATTACTCCCATTATGACAGTTATTTTTTCAACATGCTGTCCCAACAGCAACACATTAATATGCAAATTAGATACACTATGTTTAATGGGAAAACCAGTTTATGCAAATGATTACACACGTATTGCATAAAACGAAATGTTTTTTTATATTTTATAACATAGTTGAGAATCATCCTTAAACAAAGTTTAGTGTAAAAAATCCTGAAACCTAAAAATCGATTGGTGATTTTTAAAAATCCCATTGTTTTGTATTTCTGATGTCTTTTCATGCATTTTATTTTTAGAAAATTTGAGTCCTAGTGTCCATTTTTCTATTTTTTTTAATGCTCTAAACAATGTAATGACATGAAAAAATACTAAATTCATAAAGCTTTTTTTGGGGGGGGGTTCTCAGGAGGCTATGAAAATATCTAATTCAGTACAATCGTTATGATGATATATAGGCAAGCAGATGAGCCCGGCACATTGTGTTTATATTCTGAGCTCATCCTCTTGCCTATACAAAGTATGTATCATCAATAAGGTGTATCCTGAATGTAGCCTTTATTATCAGTATCTTGCTATATTACTACTTACTGCAAACCTCATTAAAACCACTGGCGGTCAGTGGAGGAAAGCCTTGCTTTGCCCTCCAGGTGGGGATTCCTGTAAGGGTGTGATATCATGTGAAACTATGAATAGAACGAGGGTAAAGAATAGAAGTATGTAATAGAGTGAGAGTGTGTGAGAGAGATTTTGAAGAATGCTGGTAAACAAACCGTTTCGGTTCTTCATTGACATCCATTGTATTATGGGAATCAGTGGTGACCCAACGGCTTTGAGTTATGAGCTTCTTTGCTGAGATTCTCTGGAACACTAGGTGGCGCTGTGATCAAACTTCTCAGGTACCTCCAGGAGATGATTTCAATGATCCATACCAATTTTTGTGCCAATTTATCAAATTGTTCAAAAGATATTGCAATTTCAGGCAAATTTTTAAAATATGAGAGTTCATCCGATCCTGGAAAAATTTGAATCCAGATCATGACTTTCTGACAAACTGTTCTAAAGTTTATTATTATTATTATTATTATTATTAATAAACCTTTATTTAACCAGGAATTAAACACTCTTAAAATCTCATTCACAAGAGGGTCCTGGCCAATAGGCAACACATTTACTTACACATAAAACTAAATACAATTAGTTTACATACACAATTCAACAAACACATTTACAATCAGGTGACTCTACAACTAGAATACATCTAAAATCATTTAGTGATACCAACTCTTTTAACCATATCTTGTCATTGATTACAATCAAATGGAGCATAATGCCTGTTAACCCATATTAGTACCAACTTTAGGGATGCTTAAGAGATGATAGTCCTGTGAGCGAAGCCCATAATACTTTACACCTTTTAGAAAGATATTCTGCTGTAAATACGAAGGAAGTAAACCTGAAAGGATTTTATATATATAAGTACCAATGCTTAAGTCTACGGGATGACTACGCCGGCCATCCAACCCGAGAGTACAGTAAACAATGATGAGTAAGGGCTTTAAAATTTGTGATGGACCTTAAAGCTTGAGATAAACTGAATCCAACGCCTGTAAACGATGCTTAGGCCCCTGCACATATATAAGATATCACAGTAATCCAACACTGACAACAATGTATCTGCTACCAATCTCTTCCGTACTGCAAGAGAAAGACGATACGTGAACGGCCCATTAGACTTTAATATTCTCTCAAGGTACTGAATATGTGGCCCAAAAGAAAGAGAATAATCAATTAAAGATCCCAGGTAGATGCTACGTCAATCTCCAAACGCTGAAGAGTATTAATTGAGCATAAGTTTGAGACTTTCTTATTGTAAACATCATAAGTTTAGATATCTCTGCATTAAGTTTTAAATCGCTCCGTGTACGCTAAACTGCACCAAAGTCAGATTGAAGATGACTCAAAGCCAGATCCAGTGTTGATGAAGAAGAGTAAATCACCATATCGTCAGCGTATAAGTGAAAACTTCAATGTGCAAGGTTATTACCAATATTAAATGAATAATAATGGTCCAAGGACCGATCCCTGGGGTACGCCGATCGTTACATTACGAGTACTAGAAATGAGTTCCTCTATATTTATACATTGAGATCTATACGATAAGTAATTAACAAACCATCCAATGGTATTTACTGATAAACCTACGAAATCAAAAGCACGCATTCACCGTGAGACACACGCATTTCAACCAGTTCACACACTCTCACGCCACACCTTGTATTTCTCACGCTGAGACAGAATAACGTGCTCCGCTATATATATATATATAATTAATAGATGAGGGAAAGTTATCTGCCGAGTTCATGGCTGTCTCGAGTTATACAGAGTTAAATGCCATCTATCAGCCAATCAGAAATAAGGATGCTATTGTTTCCGTTTAAAATGCGTGATTCTGCCGCACGCGTTCGTTATTAAGCAACGTGCGCACATGGATAAGTTGGAAAAGAAAGATCCGATGAATGATGTAGATAACTCTAGATTTCCCTCGAGTTTATGATTTAACTTGCCTGTGAAAAGATAGTGAGAGCTGATTCGTGCTAAAGTATTATTGATGCAGTCAAAAAACTGTGTGTGTGTGTGTGTGTGAGAGAGAGAGAGAGAGAGGGAGTGTGAATGAGTGTGTGTGTGTGTGTGAGAGAGAGAGAGAGAGGGAGTGTGAATGAGTGTGTGTGTGTGTGTGAGAGAGAGAGAGAGAGGGAGTGTGAATGAGGTGTGTGTGTGTGTGTGTGTGTGTGTGTGTGTGTAGAGAGAGAGGTGTATTTGTGTATGTATAAATACATAAATATTTTATTTTATTAGAATGAATTTGTCTTTCATCAGATTTACCAGATGTTATAATTTCTATTTGTGCTGGTCTATTATGAACAATAGGAAAAATTGAACTTCTAGCTAAATCTGGAGTGCTGCATTGTGTGACCCCTCCCCTTTGAGTGTGGCTCCTCCCCTTTGTGTGACCCCTCCCCTTTGCGTGGCCCCTCCCCTAATCTCACTCCAAACCTTTGCTATAATTTGAGAGCCCTGTATTTATACATTGAGATCTATCCGATAAGTAATTAACAAACCATCCAATGGTATTTACAGATAAACCTACACTAAGTAGCCTCTGCTTCAAATTTTCATAATCTACGAAATCAAAAGCTTTACATAAATCGATAAAAAGAGCAGCACTGTGGTTTTTAATCATCCAATGAAACCATTAATAGTTTTATAATTGCTGTGGATGTTCTGTGTTTTTTCCTAAAACCGTACTGGCCATTTTTAGAAGATAGAAACTCTTTTAATTGATCATTCACAAGCGATTCCATAAATTATGAGCAAATGTCAATTTCTAGTATCTCATCACGCTGTTCCCAACTTTCACATCTGCCCTCAGATCATGGTGCTAGTTTAATTTAAATTAATCAGGATGAAGAGTAATCAGATTAACTAAATTTCATTTTTCTAGAACGAAGGGTTCAAAGGTTATTATAACCATTAGAAAAGTGAATTTTTGAACAGGTGGTGGCGCTATAGAGTTGGTCCTGGAGACCCCAAAGTTGGTCAGCGTTCTGTTGAGAACCGTCCCAATAAATGTGCCAATTTTCATTATGTTCCTATGTTCCATTCATAGGGCTGCCATTGACTCCTATTGGGGAAAACGGAGGAGGAGAATACTAATAATAAAGACAAATTACAGAAACATCAGGAGCTAAGAAATAACACGTCAGGGAGTTTGACAACTAAATACATAAACAGCAATAAAACTTATGACGAGTGAGAAATGCTGGTGTTTGTGGGCTGAATGTATTGAAGTGCTCTTCCCAGCATGCACTGCTTATCGAGCAAATCCAGGGTAAAGCGCCGGGCTGTGATTTGCTGACCAGCTGCTGACTTGAGTTTTTACGCTGGAGCCAGGAGCCGGTTCACTGCTGAAGAGCTTGAACAATAGAGTTCACGGCACACGTGTCAGAGCTACACAATCACAGGCCTCTCTACATCATCAGAGACTCGTTCATAAACATGCCCTTTCCATGCACGGAAAACTTCAATCCATAAATACTGTCTTCCAGCTTTTATCCAAAGCGACTTACAAATAAGAAAAAGTAACTAAAACTATAAGTTAAAACTCTATAAATACTATATATACACATTTAAGAAAATGGAGAAATTAAATTAAATGACAAATGCATACGACAACATTTCAAAACTAAACATTTAAATGAAAACAAAGAATAAAGCTAAAAACATTTCAAAATATTAAAACAACAAAAGGTATGAGTATAAAAATGATTCTAACATGACACTAAGCCAAACACACACACATATATATATATATATATATATATATATATATATATATATATATATATATATATATAATTTAATTTCCATGTAGTATGTTGGAGTGCGTTACTAAAATAAATACAATTTATTAAAACTAAAACTAAAAATACCTATAAAAGACAATAAATTCAAACATAATTGATCTAAAATTAAAATAGATAACAAATCAAACGGCAGCAGTTTATCAGTAATCCTAAAAGAAGAACACATGCTAACAAACAACAACTTACACATAAGAATTGGTTATAAAAACTAAAACAGAAGTGAAACAAGCAGTAAGAAAGAAGATAAATAAAAAGCGATACTTATATCCAGTGTCCTGCCCGGTGGAGTCGATGGTCTTTAGTTTATTTTAATAGCGTCATGGATTTTGTTTTGTAATCGAGGCACAGAGAATAATATGCGATAATGAGATGCGTTGATACTGTTTTATATGCAGTGACGTCAGCCAATCAGAACAGCAGCTGACTACTGACCAGCCTTAAAGGACACGCCCCTTAAAAACAGATCGTTTCAGAGAGAGGGTTGAAAATGATCACTTTAACACATATTTGTGCAAAAAAACTTTATTAATATTATAAGCAAACCTCAAGGAACATTTTAAAACAATAATAAAAATAATGTCATGACCCCTTTAAATAAAAGCACAGATAATGTGTGATCACATTTTTTCCAGTTTTCACAATTTTACTCTAAAAGTAAACTCTACAAATTCCTCATTCAAAGAATGACATTTAGAAAATAAAACCTATTAGGGAGATTTTCAACACAAACCGAAGCACGGCGCTGCGTGCGCGAACACGCGCCGTCACGCTCAGCAGTCGCCACGCCCCGCGTGCGCGCTCACGTTCAACGCGTGGTTCTCTCACGTTGCCGTAAGTAACGAAACCTAGCCCGAGTTTTTGAAGCTTCCCGGCGTTATTTTACATGTTTTAATTGTGATCAACCACTCTGCGTCTTAGACTGAAGCCGGTTGGTCTAGGGGTGGAGTGGAGCGCGTCGAGCGGCGATCTTTTGGCAGCACATTGCGGCGGATTTGAGGCGTTTGTTAGCGGAGAAATGGCCACTGAGGTGGAGACGCTCCTACCGAGGAACCCGCTGCTCCAGCAGGAGGAGCAGGATCGATGCCAGGCCGATAATGACGGAGGATTCCCGGTGAAGGAGCAAAGCCTCAAACGCGCGAAAGACGAGAGCAACAACCAGGTTAAAGAGAGTCCCGATTCGGCGGAAGACGACGCCTCGAAGAAGGAGTTTACCGAGGCTCCGCCGCCCAAGGTGAACCCCTGGACGAAGAAGATGAGCGGGGTTAACGGACAAACACCGCACGGTCAGTATCACCGATAGTCAAAGGACCGATAACACCGGGCCTGTGTGTGTGTGTGAGGAGCGAACGTGTCGTGTGTCCGCCTCAGATTAGCCCTAGCTAGGGCGCTAACAGTCTGCAGACAGCGAGATTGATGTCACATGTGACCCTGGAGCACAAAACCAGTCATTTTTTATTAAATTGAGATTTATACATCATCCGAACCTGCATTAATAAGCTTCCCATTTATGTATGGGTTGATATACGGTCTTAAAATATCTTCATGGAATATGATCTTAATATCCTAATGATTTTTGGCATCTATAATTTTGACTCATACATGTTGGATATTGCTATCAATATAGCTTATGACATGTTTTGTATGTCTGCAGCGTTGATCAGCTAACGTTATTTACCTCAGGTTAGCGTTAGCTGCGGTAACGTTAGGCCTCGAGTCGGTGATTAACGGCTTCAATCATCAGCGCGATCATGTAAGGACGTGCTAATACACAATAAAGCTGATTGTTTGAGGTTATAACTAACGTTACATTTGAGACACTAAACGGTCGTTATTTTTCGCCTGTGCCGCTTTTCTGAACAAACGGCTATCAGGTTAGCATTAGCGGCCTGTGCTGTTTGAGCTCGTCTGGACTAACGGCTCTTTAAATAAACAAAGAGCCGCACAAAACCTTAATCACTGAGCGTCAGATACAGCCAGAATAGATTTAAACCGTGTATGTTTGTGATTTTAAACCGTGTTCGCTGCATGCTGCAGCGATTTGTCGTTTATTAAAGGACACGTGTGAGATCCACGTGTGTGTCGCGAGCTCGCTCGGATTCGCGTTACACGCGGTGTGAATCCGCTTTCTGCTCAGAATGCGGTTTTATGGGCGTCTCTCGTGCCGGTTTGTGTCTGTCGGGTTGTTTAACGCACACACGTGTGTCTGTTAGCCGTTAGCCTGTGATTGAGCTCAATCTGTTAGATCTGCACCAGGCGGACCTCGTTGAGCGCAGTGCTGTGATGATGATGAAGGACTGCTATCCCAGAGTTCCACAGCGTGGTTTGTGCCATGTGATGATTAGAGGCTCTGCGTGCTTTAGAAACCTCCAGAATGAGCTCTAAAGAGGGGTTTAGAGTAATAGTGACGCCTTCTATAGTTGAAGATCGCTTGGGGAGTTGAGTGTATTGAGTGTTGGGTTTGCATATGTAATGTTTGGGATGCTTTACATGGTGATTTCCATTATATTTAAAGGTTAAATGCATGATCTGGTATCTGGTTTGCTTGTATATTGTATCTTTATGTTGATTTCCACACGAACTCTGAGCTCTTTCTAGTTGTGGTGTAGTGGTTCAGTCCATATTACACTCACACTGGTGTTTTATGAAGCCAGACAATAATCAAAAACAACTTGTTTATGATGCTTAATGTGATAATTCACACAGAAATTAAAATGTGATGTTTATTTGTTTACCTCCAGGGCGTCCAAGTCGAACACATGAAGATAAACCGTCATATAATGGCAGTCAATGGGCTCCACGGCTTTGAGACACATAAAAACATACACAGATAAAACAGTATCGACTCGTGTCGATACAGTGAGGTCTAAAGACACGAAACGACCGGTCTGTGCGAGAAACTAAACAGTATTTATATCATGTTTACCTCTGATCCGCTGCACGGTCCAACAGTCTTCTTGCTTTACGGCGTATCGCAGACTTATAAGTGCATTATATCTCAAATAGACCACTCTATCTACGATCTTAATTAGGAGTGTCAATGGTCTATTAGGTGGCGGTCATGCACTTATAAGCTCAACATTGTCCTGGACTTGCCTAATCAGACAAGTAACTTGAACAAGTCTATCAAAACTGCCTTTATTTATGATATAGCCTTTGTTATAGGAGTGTGCGATTTGTTGTTTTAACGAGTATATTGCAAGAATACAAACTAAACACGTTACGTAAAGTCGTCTAGGTTAGGCTAGCGCACGTGTGAATGCAAGATTCAGTATTATAATGCATAAAGAATAATCTTTTTCTGGCATAAAAAAAAGGTAGTACTACACTTTAACTGGCTGAAACAAACTAAAACAAGCACTCAACATATTATAAGTGTTATAGGAATTAAATATAGGTATTTATATTTCAATAATTTCAGTGTCAGGAGCTCTGTGCATTGTGCTTTCACTAATGACTGAATAAACTAGGGCTGTAGATATCGAATAGTAATCGAGTATTCTGCAGAAAATCCCATCGATTAATCGAGTAATCGGATAAGAACTACTTTTTCTTTTTAAAGAGCAATCCTTAATATACAAGAGAAAATAAGACAAGTCTCTTAACATGAACAAGTCATTTGTTTCCTTTTTAGATTTTTTTTTTTTTTTGCTGAAATGGCATATATTAGATTTACATTTATGCATTTAGCAGACGCTTTTATCCAAAGCGACTTACAGTACATTCAGGTTATACAATTTTAATCAGTATATGTGTTCCCTGGGAATCAAACCCACAACCTTTTGCGCTGCTGACGCAATGCTCTAACCACTGAGCCACACAGGAATACAGTATTAAAAAATAATAATAAAATCTAATCATTGTGTAACTTAACTTCCACCTTTGATCCTAACTAAAGCTCAAGCATGACACACGCTTTTACCGTCGTTTTAGAAGAATTGTGTCTTTTGTGAGAGGCAAAGATTATTGAACAGGAGCAAATACACGAGTTCATACACATAACATTAACACATGTATCAGCAACATCAATATAAAGTTATTTGGAGAATACAGTGTGTGTGTGTCTCTCTCTGTGTGTGTGTGTGTGTCTCTCTGTGTGTGTGTGTGTGTGTGTCTCTCTGTGTGTCTCTCTGTGTGTGTGTCTC